>JAANDG010001196.1:0-226394 GCA_036852015.1 Pelodera strongyloides | reverse complement strand
ATCCTTCGGCCAGCCGCGCAAAGTGGAGTGCACGCATAGCCAGCCGCTTAGCAACCGCTAGCCGCGCGGCGTGGCGCGCATCCAGCCGCGTAGTATGCAAGCTATGGCTGGGTGCGCGGTGACTCTGGGAGCTCTACCGCGCATGGGGCGCCGGGCCAGCCGCGCAGGGACCCCCGGCCAGCCGCACTGTCGCGGGAATAGTATGTATGTAGTCTATGTGTTTCAAAAACCGGCCGATGGGTCACTATTTTCAGTGAGTACCTGCGCGGAAACAGTATGCAACGCTCCCGATATCTGCGTCGAAGAAAATGGGCCGAGATGTGTTCCCATTGGAGAAATAGGCGCAACGAGCACTCAGGAAACAACTGGTCAATTTTTATTAAAGCAGTCTGCCACGTGATTTGTAAAACGTATTGTAAAGCTGTAAGGCACCTAGTTTGTAAAAACATATATGCTGGCAAATGCATTCCCATTAAATAATGTATGCAAATTAAGGTCACATGTGCATTTCCGGCACATATGTTTCTAACAAATTTTTCTGACCTTATGCATGGAATCTATGATACTGATACATACAATTCGAGAATTTCATATAAATTGTTAATTATATTTTTATATTTATTTATACTTTGTTTTTATTCCAGAAGGAGTGACGGAAACGTTGACGGGTGGTGGTGAAATTGTTGAATCAACCACTGAAGACATGTCGAGTACCACTTTTTTACCTTCACAGTTTAGACCAAGAGGTACCCTACTTACACTTAAAGGGAGAGGCCCACGAGAAAAAAGCTTTCCTCAATTTATTTGCACAGAATGTCCGAAATTTCATAAATGTTACTGTGAAACCCGCATTTCTTTGCACCTAGAACTCACATCGTTATTTCCCTGCAAACAGTTCGGCCAGGTACCCTAACCACTAACGCCAAAATACGTTTTTACGGTTATATCCGTCCATTAGCATTCTTTCTCTACGCAATAATTGTTACACGAATAAAGAACATTCCTACGATTATAAAAGAGCGTTTCCAATATCGTAATGCCCTAAAAGCGCAAAAATTGATCCTGACTACGGTACCTGGCCGAACTGTTTGCAGGGCCCTGCAGGGGAATAACTCTGTGAGTTCTAGGTGCAAAAAAATGCTGTTTTTGCAGTAATATTTCTAAAATTCCGGACATTATGTGCAAGTAAATTGAGGAAATCTTTTTTATCGTGGGCCTCTCCCTTTAATGCTCAAATACACAAAGCGAAAAACCGGCCGACTTTTGGAAAGCATCGTGGACTAATGGATTATTGCGTATTTATGCAAATTTGCTCGAATTTAGCTCGATTTTTTATTCTAATTTATGTCCATTTGCATAAGCTGCATAAGCGATGTGTTTCAAAAACCGGCCGGTAATTGGTTTTTTCTTATTAAAAGTTTTAATTTCGCTTTAAAGCGAAATGCCGGTCGGAATATGTCTGGAAAAAGTATCATTTTTAGGTCTACTCGGAACCGAAGTTGAGGCAGAGGGATAAGGACTCTTGCTAGAGCACATATATTTGAAGAGTCAGGCCCATTTCAAATGACTCCTATTTTTGATGATTCCATCTGATTATCCATGTCTAATATAGTAGGATGCAATAATTTTCTAATTTTCACGCGCAAAAATCACACACTATTCAGCAATTTACCGTGGACAGTCATACCCAGCTATACATCGCAGTTGGCCCGCCCATTCGCGCTGATTGGCCGATAACGCAATTGCCACGCCCAATATCGCCCAATTAGCCCGTATCGCCCAATTAGCCCGTAGGGACGGGACAAATGCGATAAATAGTTGGGTATGACTGGCGATGGTAAATTGCTAATACTGCGTGAATTTGGCGCTTGAAAATTGGAAAATATCGTAATCTACTATATTGTTATTGTTATCTAAAACAGCGCTAACTGTGTTATCCTTCCTCCTTGCAAGTAGGTAAAGTGTTTGCGGAAACTGTTAAAAACTTGTTTTGGATGAAAACTGATGTATAAGATCCCTGACATACTTGATTTGCTTATTGTGCTCTACTTTTCGCGCTTTCCGTTTACTTTTCACTTTCTCGGTTTGCAATACTAAACTTTTTTATTGTATTATTGAGGCTTAGGAGGAAGTCTTATTATTCGCAAAACTCTTCGATTTACCTGAAATTAGCGTATGAATTTTCCAACCGTGGTCTTTCTAACGTCTTTTTATTTATTTCATTGCCCGCAATAAAGGTTTTAAAGAAAAATATTCACTATATTGAATGACAGACCACCGAAATTCAGATGATTGTAAATTGGTTGATTTCTATTTCTGTTATATTTTTCTTGTGTGGAGCGACGGCGTCGAATGTATATGGCGATGAATTAGTGAAACGTCAGTTTTGAGTTTTTGTTTTAAAAATAAGCACATAAATCAATCGAGAGACTCTAAACCCTGGGCGTGATGCAACCAAAAGTTTTGCCGCGCGTTAATTCACCCCATCATATATTCTATTTATCCACCGCGCACCTATCCGCGTACACGCTTAACGGCGCGATTCGCGTTGAGTGCGCGCGCTTCCACTGCACGTCTGCGCATCCGCGAACGTAGTAGGGAAGAGAGAAAGAGAGCATATATGCAATATCTGTGCGTGCATGATGTTAGAATTATCCTGCTTGTGTTTAGCAACTTCCTCTTCTTGCGCCCTAATTCGCTGTCGTGCTGGTTTTCACTGCGAAGAAAACAATGGACATGCTGCTTGTGTGCAGGACCAGACCGAACAAGGTAAATATTACAATTATACGATAATATAACAGTAAATAAGCCTGCGTCCCGTACAGTGGTCGTATGCACGAACACCGGACATATGCTCCCAGTCTCCCAGTGGGAGCTGAGAGCAAGAGAGGGATCACACAAATCAGAGACATACAGAGACAAATTCTCCCAACCGGGGAGGCTCCCAATGCTAGTGCATACGGCCAGAGGTTGCAAAGCGGAGGAAATATTTGCATGCAACGGCGCGCAATTATTATCCCTTGGCAAAGTGGTCGCGTGCAAGATGCGTGCGGACTAGGTGTCTGACTAGACTTCATAGGAAATGGGTGAGCCCATTTGGTTACGGTTCATTGGTTTTTTTTTATCTTGACCCCACTGCTTTTTTTTTCAGGAATCACCTGTGCTTCACTTCTCTGCATGGAAAACACAAAATGTGTGGAAGAAAGTGGACAGGCCACTTGTGCTCCACTGGAAGGCACAAAGGAAATCACTCCCGGTGAATATTTACTACAAATGTTTTTTATTCGGCTATTAGAAAGAGCGTTGGTATAAATCTATGATTAGCACCACAAATTTCTGAACATTGTTCGACAAAGAATATTTCTTTTTCGAAGAAAAGGTATATTTGTCTTCGCAGCGCCGAAGAGATATAAGAATTCAAGGAAAGCGTGAAAATGACTACCAGTGACGCGAGAATACGGGCTCATTTGATATAATACCAAATCCTGCCGTTTTTAGTGGTAAATTTTTTTAGTTTTCTAATTTTCCAGAAACTGAGGAATCAGGTTATGGTACAGAAGACAATGGTGCTACGCCAACAAGATTGACAGGTAATATGTTTGACATTATAGGAAATGGGTGAACCCAAAGAGACGGTTAACTGGTTTTTTTCGTCGGCCTGCCCATTTGGTGACCAATTCGTGACCAGCTCGTGACGATTTTCTTCGAAAACCGTCATCAGGTGGTCACCAAACGGTCACAAACCAGTCACCAGTTGTTTTTTTTCGGTAATCACCATTTGGTGATGGGCCAACGACGGTTTTTCTGTGGTTTGGGCAATTGTATCGTTTTCCTGTGACATTGAGATTGTTACGATCTCATCGCACTTTGAAAGGTGTTCGGGAAACAGAACTCAAAAAGAAATACACGAAGAAAGCCGATCTCATGTTTCTGGGTTTGTGTCCCTACCTTACCTCGGGGTTAAATTTTTGTGAAACCGGCCTCAACACAGAACAATAAAACAAATAAAATCTTTTCAGCTCTCCTCGGCAGTTCTGGTAGAGAAAAGGGCAGCGTTTCTGCCATTCCTTCTGAAAACTCTCAAAATGAATACGGTAACCAACCAAACCAAATCACAGGTAATTTTTCGTATGTTAGCGCAGTGCCTAAGTCTCAAGAGCGCGGTTCCCGTGCCTGAAATACACGGTCTCGGGCACTGCGGCTCGTCGGTTCGAAGTTGCTGAATCGCTATCCTTCAGGAAGTGAATTAATTAAAAACAGAACAAAAACCGGACCGTGTATTTCAGGCACGGGAACCGCGCGGAGTTCAGATATCTTGCGAAGACGGGTCTAACCTTAATCTTTTAACCTTTTTAACAAACAGATAAAACCAGAAGTAGCATAAAAACAGTTAGGGCCAACAAAATAAAGGACTTCACAGGCTATCTCCGAAAATAGATGGCTACTTACGTGGGTCAAATTGTTCAAATTTCTCTGTTTATATAAATGTTTAGGCTGCACAGTTCTCCAGTGCCAAGACGGTACGGAATGTGAGGTGGAAAACGGAGAAGCCAAATGTGTACAGTCTATTGTACGGAGTATTCACACGTTGGAATTACCGGGTAATTAGAAATTTAAAAAAAAAATTCACCTTTATTCAAGGGAGTTCCAATTCAATGTGGCACTTGTGACACGTTCCGCAGAGGTAATGAGCAAAGGCGACGAGCTCCAGACGAAAAATTGCTCGACTTCTTCGGGCTAAGGCCCAATTGTTGTACTTCACATCCATTATTTAATGTTAGTACGGTAGATAACTATTGTCTGATCGTATTGGACGAGCGGGAATCGAACCCAGTGTCGTTGGATTACCGGTCCATGCCGCTACTCACTACACCACTGGATCTTGTATTGTTGGTCATTCTGGGTAGACCTCACGAGCTGCCATTTTTTGTATAATCAATATCTTTTAGTTGTCGATAATGTGAGACTGGGAGGCCCGCGCATTACAGCAACAGGTAAAGAATCGAAAATTTAATCAAGATTTTTTTTCGTTGAGAAACGATGAAAGAAAAACAAATTTTCCGGTTATTACACACCAACCAAACATATAAAAGAGGCCTAAGCATACATAGATATGTACGTTTCTAAAAAAAATCTTCTAAATTCTTTGACGCTTCAAGAGCGTGCACCTTTATTCAAGATTCAAGGGGGGTTCAAATTCAAAGTTGCTTATGACATGTTCCGCAGAGGTCCTGAGCGTTGGCGAAGAGCTCTAGACGACAAATTGCCCGACGTCTTCGGGCTAGATTACGGATTACCCATTTGCAACTTTCAAAATCTACATTTTTAGGTCTGCTTGGAGATTTAGAAAGATCAAAAGGTTGGTCAATTTTAAATTTTTCTGTTGCTGGATGAAATATTCTAACTTAGTAAGAATATAAAAAGTATAAGCAAAAATTAAAGTCTTCCTTATTATTATGGTCGAAATTTACAATTTTTCAGCAGTAGGCCACCGCGAGTACGCTACGCGCCAAAACTCTTATGGCGACGAATCTATAATACCTGCGGGACAAACTATAGGTAACACCCTTTGTATAATAAAAGCCTATGAAATCACTGAAATTAGCATAAATGACTTTTGCCTTTTTGTGTTTGACCGAAGACCAAATACAGCATCACTCAACAAAGTGATAAATTAAATCGTTCTAATCCCTTCATAAGCAATAGGCAGCTCTGCGCTTCCGAGTGTGGCTGCCTCTTATAGCTTGCAGAGCGTAAACAGTTATTCAACCGAGTAGCGGTTTATTCCAAGAGGTGACAAGTTTGTAGTGGGTGCGTACAGTCTTGAGCTACCGGGAATATGTGCATGGTATTAATTGAATTACAGTGCATCATTATTATTTTACAATTATTATAAGTTAAGTAATTCAGTATGTGGTCCCAATGAAGTCGCCTCCCCATGCGGTTGGGAGCTAAATTGTGAACCAACTTGTGATAATATGTTTCCGGTGAGTGTCCTACGATATCATAATTTTATAAAACTTTACCTTTTAGTTAAAGGAAATTTACTTGCTAAATTTCTAGATAAGTAACGTGCAACGCTATAGCTTACGATTTCTTAGACCCTTGCGATTCTCTTTTCGGCAATTATCTCACCTTGTTGGTTAGGTATGATTAGGGTAACTGCTGCTGTCAATTAGTATAACGACACCGATAAATAATGATAAGTACAAAGCGAAACTTTGGCCGGTGCGCGGCCTACAAAAAACGGGTGGGCCCAGGAATGGCGGCCCACCTTTTTCGGGCCCAATGTAGGCCCGGCCAAGTTTCCTCAGTGTACGTATGTAAATATTATTCTCTTTAGCATTGTCCCCTCATCCTTTGCGCAGCAAATGTCACACCAAAATGTGTATGCGATAGTGGTAATGATTATGTGAAAGACGAAACAACACAACAATGTGTGAAGAGCACCGAATGCCCAGTGAAAGGTATTGTGATATCCCACCAGTCCCACCAGTACACCAGAATTAGCGCTTTTTCTCCCACTGGTCTCCCACTGGTTTTTCTCCCTACCAGTGACGCGAGAATACGGTTTATTATTTAGTTAGCATAATCATAATTCGTAATATTTATTTCTTACACATATGATACACGTTTGACATTCAGGAATGCAAATCATTGTAAAAAGATGTATGTCTCTAACTAGGGCGATACAATTATTCACCTATTTTACAAATTTGCAACCCTGGTGCTTGAAAAAGAACTAAAAAAAATTAAAGACAGGTTTTTGAGGTGACCCCAATCCCTTAACGTCCGATGTCGAGTCGACAACTGTTGAGAATATGGTGACTGTAGCGCACCCTCCAGGAAGAATACTAGGTAGAGCTAAAGTGATATAGCGGCCGTTTTTTTTGAAACTTATGATGGACAGCTGCATCCAAACATGTTGTATGCAAATGAATATAGTTAGACTAAGAGTACAGTAGGAAATACAGCATGCAACCTACGTTTCAAAAACATGCTGTTATACCGCTTTAAATTCAAGTACCCTGCGTACCGTATTCAAGAGGCACCAGGTATGCAGCGTCAGGACATGGGCGCGGCCCGTTCCTGTGCCTGTGGTTTCCTGTACTGACTACTGACAAATCAAACAAAGTGCAATATACTAACTGCAAAATCGTCTGTGTTCCTGAATGATGCATGAGCATGGTTCATACATACGTCAAATACGGCATACGTACGTACTTCATACATGACATGTATCATATGTCATACGTCATACGTCATATTGGTCATACGTCAACCATAGACCCAGATGCGACCGCAATACGTAGACAATTATTATGAGACGTGAGCACTTGACAGGAGTTGGTTTTATGAACACGAATATCATATTTGTCAGCTTAATATTTTCTGACTTTGTCTTTTTCAGCATTGCTCGGAGGTGGGCGCTAGAAGAGGTCAGAGCTTTATATAACATTTATTTTCTTGTAACAAAGTTTTGGAATAGGCATAAAATTTGAAAGTCTGCAAGTCTCAAAAAGATGAATATCACAATGAGGTCATTACCTTTATTTTATTTTATAACGATCTCATTTTAGTGAGAAGTAACGACCGCTGACGACGATCGAAACAACCCCAACCATAAAAAAGATAATAAACAAATTTTTACAATGAGTTTCAGAAATTTCGGACCATCTATGTTTTCCAATGGGATTTTCCAATGGGATAATTTTAAACAAAGGCTAAAGCGAAATATCGGCCGGTTTTTGAAACGCACCGTGGACAACTGAATTATTACGTATTTATGCTAATTTGTTCGAATTTAGCTCGATTTTTTTGTTTTATGTTCATTTGCATAAGCAGCATAAGAAAGCTGGTATACTCGATGTTTTTCAAAAACCGGCCGATATGTGGTCTACATCTGTGCTAACTGTGTAATCTTTCCGCACTACAAACTACCAGTATGTTAAGTGTTTGCGGAAGCTGCTAAAAACTTGTTTGGATGAAGAGTATTTTTTTTTTTTTTTTTTTTTTTTTTTTTTTTTTTTTTTTTTTTTTTTTTTTTTTTTTTTTTTTTTTTTTTTTTTTTTTTTTTTTTTAACTTGATGTATATGATCCCAAATGGACTTGATTTGTTCATTAGCTCTACTCTTCGCTCTTGACTTTTACTCTTAAAGCGTAATAGCGGCCGGTTTTTGAAATGCCTCGTGGATAGCTGACTTCCTACGTATTTATGCAAAGTTACTTGAATTTAGCTCGATTTTTTATTCTAATTTTGTGTTCATTTGCATAAGCTGCATACGGTGTACTCGATGTGTTTCAAAACCGGCTGCTAAAATACAAAACAGATATTATTCACTGTATTGAATAACCGCAGAAATTCAGATGGTTTTACCTTGGTTTATTCCTGTAATGTTTTTCGTCTACGGAGCAACGGGGTCGAATGTATACGGTGACGAACTAGTGAAACGTATGCCTTTTGAGATTTTTATTTAAATAAACAAGAATGCTCTCAATAAGTTGTGAAACACATCTTATTATACAAAGGATAAGAGTTCACTTTTTTTGTTTTTGTGAACGAAACGGAATTCTACGTTTCAGGTGCTTGGTATAATAAAAGGAAAACTATAATACATATATACTAGTGCAATAAAATAAAAAGAGAAGTAATATGGCCCATATTAGAAATATGGGACCCCGTTTCGACCCCAGTCGCATACGAGAGTTTCATTTCGCTCGTACCTCACTTCATGAAAACTAGAGTTTTGCAAAAAAGACAAAGACGAACTGAACGGCTTTATTCCCACATGTGCACAACAAATTCACGCAACGAATTTAACTGAAAGTAAGTGCCGTGACCGGCTGGCTGACCAACGACGTCGGATGGTAAGGATAAAGTACAGGGATAAACCAATAACACAATAACAGATCAGCTATAAATATATATACACAGACAACCACGAAATATACCAAAGAAAGCGAACAAATTTCATGAAGCAATAACAACGGAAGTAAGTAGGAAAAACAAGTGAAAACGGAAGTAGAACACTATCGCTCCAAAAGAGCGGCACGAATAAACAATTCTAGTCAAAATAGAAAGGCCTGGCAGCTCTACAGTATCCACATACTCATTCCACCTTTCCAGCGCTTTAGTCTGCGCAGGCTTTTTCTTCCGACACCGTTAGCCGAAACGTCATCTCTCAAGTATTCTTTCGTTGTCTGTCAGGAGCGCATACATAGGAACCACTGGAACCAACGCCCAATACTCTGAAAAAATAAACTTCAGTACCGAACCGGTGCCTTCGAAAAATGTTAACCATGCCACCGTGATACTCCTAACCAAATACAAAATTACACTGCTCAATGCCCACGAAGTTCGCACATCTGAGAAATACTGGATAGCGAAGCACATAACGTAGTAACGCCAATTTTCTGTCCCCTCCTCGTACGCCTCAACACTGGGCATAAACTAATGCGCCAATGCCACACCGACCACCTACTGAACATCGGATTTCCGATTTAATTTTGGTGAAATGTTTCCTACAGCCTACAGACCCTTTCCGAGATATTGACTATATCTGGCAACCAACTTAACATTGCATGTATTTGCCTGAAAAAGCAACGTTTATAGCCATATGATACGCATCGAAATTGTACGCTGTCTCAAAGCATTCCAAACAACAAAGTCAACGTACATTTATGTGTACTGTAGTCATCTAATTTCAGACTCAAATCTGTAACCTCGTTCTGTTCTCACTCCCCTTACCCAAAGTGGTAATCCAACGCTGGATTTGCCGCAAACATTTCTAAAGCACGCTTGCTTCACCCACAAATCACAAAAAAAGGTATCGAACCTGGGGAATAGAAAATGTCGAGCGAGACTGGAGACCAAGTGACACAGTCCAGTTCTGCAAAAATCCCCATCAAAGGAAAAGAGCGCATCCTTCTCCCTGGCTGTACCGCTCACTCCCTCCAGGGCTCGATACTTCCTATCGACTGGGCACCACTAAAAACCAAAGTAAGGGCGGGTGGGTGGGACACACTGGTAAACGCCTTTACAGAACGCCAAAACTTAGAACGGCTCAAATTAGCCGTGCACTGCACATGGGCAAATAGCCTAGAATGATTTGGGCATGCTCCCACTTTGCTTATAATGGCCTCGACCACGCCCACTTTTGCATGACTGCGAGGCAGCTCTCGCATAATCAATCGATATTTTCACTGAAAGCGTGCAACAAAAATTGGGCTGCCACGCAACAAACAATCAATAACCGCTTGATGCATGCCTTTTTGCAAAACTAGACATTTTCATTTCGCTCGTACCTCACTTCATGAAAACTAGAGTTTTGCAAAAAAGACAAAGACTAGAATCGACAAAGCTCCATAATTTTTGGGCAAAAATTATGGAGTAACTTAAGCGTGTAATAGTCCAAATGAGGAAAGGAACACAAAAAATTAACTCAAAGTGCCAATATTTCCCTTGAACTTAGCATTCGTAACTTCATTAGCAAGCAAAATAACACAATTTCACTTCGTTAATCAGCGGTATCACTCAGTCAGCGTCTTAGAATACAACTGCGACGTAACGCATTAGCCAACAGTACACACGGAAACAACAGGTGATACTCGGCTACCCACCATCTTTGCGCGAAACCATCAACTCCACATCAGTCGTCCATCCTTGTGAGAAGAATCCGTCTTCCTTGTCTGGCCCATAAAGGAAGCCTATAAACTGCTTGGTAGGCATCCAGTCTCTAAAAAACACCAAAACACGTGTACACTGATGCTCCAATCGTCATAATCGCTAACACTACTCATCTCGTCCGCCTTCTGTTCAAAATCTCTAGGAATACACTGTAAAAAGCAATCCGAAACTCTTCCGCAATTTTATACAAGTAAACCATAATATCTGAACGGCTGCTAGGTTGTCTGTCCGAAATCTAGAAACACTCCCGCACTTCGCGCACGATGTATTTAAACCGAATTCTATCGCCAAAATATTCTGGGAGGCATTTTAGTGGAGTTTAGATTCACTCCTCTGAATTCTAATCAAAAATTACGGCTCCCCTAGCAAATATGGACGCATTCGTGTAAAAAACCGGACATAAACGAACACCTCTCAGGGAAACAAACAAAAGGGGTTTCTAAAACGTACTTCTCTCGCTCAAATCAAGTTCAATACGCACACTCTCGCATGTGCTCCCGGAACCCCCGTCTTATTGCCATACTCCGACATTCGCCAGTCATTGACTCTGTCCCTCTTCCCTTTCTGCTCGCCTAGTAGCCTAAAATAATTGACACAGAAGTTCACAGCACTGAAGTAACTCCCTAACTCCCTAACAGATCCTCCTAACACTTGTTCTTCATGCACTTTCCTAATTCTCTAAACTTGACGCAACAGCAATGAATTCCATAAACCGTAACCTCCATTCCTCCTTTGCCACCTCAATCCTAATACCACATTCGAAAAACTCTTTCGAAAAATCATACTTCCTTGACAACCCACCGGTTCTTAAAATACTCCCTTCCATCTTATCTTGAAACACAAGCGGCCGAGCCTGGGGGCGCAGAAATCCTCTTGGTGACAGAATTCTCCGCAGTAAAGAAGGCGAAACGTGCCTTCCGAACCTGTGAGACAGCCACCCCAACAACCATATCTAATATAAACAAAATCAGTCGTTGGTCTCCCAAACACGATCCACAAAAGCAAAGCCGCGAAAAAACATACATCTTTCACGTATACGCGAATGCAAAACGTCAATCGAATCACGGAATTGACGGAACCCAAAACAAAATCGGAAGCTAATGTAGAACACGAAGCCGGACAAAGGCCATCCTAGGGTAGACTTATCAGTAAGCCAATATACCTAAGCAAAATCCCCAAAAACATACAAAACAGAGCTTCGTAGGAAGGACTATATCAATCCTCCAATATATCCTAATAACCAAAATCAATCATTCTTCCCAAACTCGATCCACCAAAATACACACATACTCCGCACACGCGAATGTAGTCTTCCGAGACACGAAATAGACTACCAAAACGAAATAGGCTGCGAATGTAGAACGAAAAACAGGACATCGTAGGGGGAATGAAATCCATAATACAAAATATCCAAATATCCAAAATCCACTGTTCGTCTCCTGATCCAACAAACCACAGAATCCATGCACCACGCATGCCCGAATGTAGCCTTACGAGGCTCGCAAAACGAAGGAAGAATCCCAAAACGACATCAGTTACAAACATAGGCCGCAAAAACAGAGCGTCATAATGGTGATTATATCCATAATTCACAAATCCACAGATCGTCTCCAAGCCTGTCGTCTCCCAAACATGTACGCAAAAGTAGCCTTGTGCTTGTGAGACTCGAAAATCGCTGCCCGGATCCCAAAATGAGCGGTTGCACACAAAGCAGGACATCGTAGGATGGGATATACCAATAATCCACTACATCTCCATAACCAGGTACATCGTTTGCCTCCAAAACGATCCACAAAAAACAACGTACAAAAACCGCCAAAATCCCCGAATCCAAGCATACGCGAAATGTAGCCAGCCTTGTGGAACTCGAAAATCTAAACGTGCATCCCAAAACGAAATCGGATGCAAATGTAGAACAATAAACAAAAAAACAAAAAGGACATCTTAGTGTGTCTCAAGAAACAAAATCTAAATCGGTAGCAAATGTAGCACACAAACAGGACATCAAACAAAGAGTAGATTAAATTAATAATCAATCTGATGACACACTGGTAAACGCCTTTACAGAACGCCAAAACTTAGAACGGCTCAAATTAGCCGTGCACTGCACATGGGCAAATAGCCTAGAATGATTTGGGCATGCTCCCACTTTGCTTATAATGGCCTCGACCACGCCCACTTTTGCATGACTGCGAGGCAGCTCTCGCATAATCAATCGATATTTTCACTGAAAGCGTGCAACAAAAATTGGGCTGCCACGCAACAAACAATCAATAACCGCTTGATGCATGCCTTTTTGCAAAACTAGACAATGGGAACACTTTGATTACTACGGTACTTGCAGTTTGTGCTTTTTTGTACATTTATACGTGTGGTGAATTTTTAACGGAAAACATGTAATTCATAGTTCATGCGAATTCTAAATAAAGAAATCAAAAGGAGTGAAAATTAAGTAGAAAACAATATCAGAAATGAAATTATTTGTGTGTACACTGGCGAAAGTCGGGTGGTGCGCGGCGAAACTCTGGCGCAAAAATGTAGGTGCGAAAACTGTGCGATGCATGTACGCTGACGAAACTCTAGCGCGACAAATTTTTTTTATGAAGAAGCATATAAAATGATGTGCGGCCGCGTGGCGACTTCGCCTTATTTTCGCCAGGTGTTCGCGAAAGGGTACTCACTGCCAGAGCGGCGAGATGGCGGCGGAACTGATCTATTTTTGTAAAGAGAAAAGTAAAAAAAAATGACAAAAGGAAGAGAGTGTTATTTTGATTTTGTTGTGTAAAATTGTGCCGTCTGGTCTCTTCGGTGAGTTTCTTTCGCTCTTTAATCATCGCTTTTCAAAGGTGAAAATCGATTTTTGACGGGATTCTCATTTCGTCAGTAAAATACGTGTGAGGCACCACGTGCTTCATATTAGATAAAGAAAAGAAAGAAAAAACACATTTCGCAAGAAAACGGCCTTCGACAGCTTTGTTTCCAATGTATTATTCCTATATATCCTAACAGACGGCTGTTGCCGGCCGCCTGAGGCCTGAGGCGACTTTTAAAGTCTAAAATGCAGGAACTTCAGTGAGCACACTTATGTGAAACGTTTGCAACGTATCTTGAAAAATCAGTAAATAAAATACGAATTTCGCTTGCTCAAGGCGGGGCTCCGGCTCTCCTTTTATAGCCTTTAGATATTCAAATTTTCGTTGCGTTCACATGCGGCTTCAAACAAAAAAGTAAACTCTTCTCCTTTATATAATAAGATAGTAAATGTATTCTTAAATTGTTCTGGTTGATGATGTTTGCAAGTATGCCAAAAATTCGGTGTGGTTCTGTCATACCGTATTTCTGCACGAAACCTGCATACATAATATGAAAAATAAAAAAAACTTTCTCGTGTAGTTCCAAGATACGGTAAATTTTCAGCATACTTGCAAACCCCATAATCATGATGACTGCTTGATTGATCGATTTATTGAAAGCTCTGAGTAACTATGACATTTCAGATATGATAAGCGTTTGAATTTAAAATGACTTTTTACTTATCGTTATCGTTGTGCAATGACAAATGGAAACAAGAAAACGGGTCTGTGTCGAACATAAAATTAAAATAACAGCCTACTCCACCAAAATTTGTTGTTGTGTAAAACAAGACTACAAGAATCTGCATCAAGTTTTGCCCACTATAAACTAAGTTCATATTTTCGAGAATATTCCCCTTTTCGCAATCAACACTTTCGTTGCGCGTCCACTAAATAAAAAGTCACCCGAGTGGTAGACAGAAAATAAATGGAAAGGAGGAATTACAGTACACCGTCTATGTTGGCGAGCACGATATAGAAATTAGAAAATGATCGAAAAGTAGAAGAGAACGAGAGAAAGAAGGTAGAGGAAGTGAGAGCGTCAGAGTGAATCGGAGAGAATCAGTGAAAGAAAGATATTATCCTATCCTATAGAAAACATTCGGTTTTCAGTTCCGCGAAAGAATGGGCCAAACAAAACGTTGGATCACGTGAACTAAGCATGGCCATCATGTGGACAGTGGACCCTGACATTTTGGACTCAGGGCCCATGCGCACAACACAATGTTGCTTTTCTGATAATTATTAGACACCAATTAGAATTTGCAGCTTACGCGACGACGGTGCGTAACTGACGTTTTGCAGAAAAAAATCATAAGATCACCTAAATTAATCGATTAATGTTGCCTTGACAAGTTGCTGACAAAGAACAACCCGATTACCCGGTGAAAAAGGTTCGCCTGCATCTCGCCGCGCACTTCGTCCTGTATTCGCCGGTCTCTCGCCAGGTCCGGGCGAGCACTGACTACCCTTTCGCGAAAACCGGGCAAAGGTTGGGCGAAAGCGGAATGATTTTTTCTCAATGAAGTTTCACATTTTCGTCCGGTTGGTGCGCCGCCCTTTCGCCGGGCGTACCTGGCGAGATGTAGGCGAACCTTTATTTTTTTCGCCGCGCACCATCATTGTTTCACGTTGGCTAGATAAAACACCGCAAATGAAAAAAATCCCCGCAAACCCGCGCTCAGACCCGCGCCCGTTTATCGACCTCTATAATCGCGCTTGCGAAGAAGAAACTATTCAGGTAGGGCGCACCAATTTTACCACAGATCCGCCAGATACGCGTCATGCTTTCGCGCCATATTCTCGCGGCGAACAACCCGAGTTTCCCCACAATTATTACACACGTGGGATGGTAAGATGTCACATTACGTGCGCAGTATCTGATCGCTTGAAATTGGAATATCCATCAATCACATACCGTACTTGCAATCAAACATTTCATAAAAGGAGAACTTGATATCATGCCAGAGAGTGACCGAAGAAAGAGAAGGAGAGAGAGAGAGAGAGAGAGAGACAGAGAGAATGAGAGAGAGGGAGAGAGAGAGAGAGAAAAGAATGCATGAAGAGAATGGGAGAGACCATTAAGGAGGTAGGTAGGTAGAGAGAAACTAAGACAGAGAGCGGTAAACAGAGAAACTAAAGAGATTGAGAGAAAAAGATCAGATCAACGGTCAGTAACGAAGGTTACCGGACTGGGACTTGCACGGCCCGTAAACATAATATCGCACGTCACTAACATATTGTGTACAGTAATACAGCGTAGTCTTAGGGTTTCTTTGGGTCTGAAAAATACAGGAATTCGCACAGGAAACATGAGAATAGAGTTGTCCAGCGTACGCTTCATAAACCACGCATTATAATGCTTTAAACGGAAGCCTTCGTCTTCCTGCCAAATCAATATTTATATGTAGAGTAAGAAAGTTGTTTGGATTCCGATCTACGTAACCAATGAGAGACATTGACGTAACTAACGGTGGCGGAAAATAAACCAAATATTTAGGCTTTTTTCTTGTAAATTTTAACGAGTTCATGACAACTGTAGTAATATGGACGCATGAATTGGCCGATCAATGAAGTTCGGGTGACAAAAAGTAGCGTTAAAAAGCGCCGATTGGGCATACGAACGACATTTGGCACGTGTATAATATAAGAATATGGTCTCATCTCATGCGTCACACGTACGGTAATATATGACCTCACACGTAAGAAGGAAATATGGTCTTATTTGCGTTGTACAGTGATATAAAGTGGTAATTAACAAACTAAATCACGAAGAATAGATAAATGTAAAAAAAAATCCCACAAACCATGAAGCAGAATCGGACATATCGGGCGCAGCACCACCTGAAAAAAAATATTTAAATAAACAATTGTTTCCTTGTATAGAGTAGGAAACATGTAAATATAATCACAAAGAAAAATGGCGCGTGATCGGTATTGGAAAATTATGTGTGTGCGCGGCAAAACGGTAGCGCATTGTTTTTGGTAAGGGCAAATACATGCCTCGTAGCAGCGTAATTGAATACATTTTTCCATGTAATGATGTAATGAATGTAAGACAAGAAATAAAAGGAAGTAAAACAGTTGTGCATAAATGATATACAATTAGAGTTCACTGTTCACAAATCACTGTTGAAAGCATATGAAACGAGTAGCAATAATTGATGACAAATCTCTAATTATAAATAACAAAATATGTTTGTTAGGCATGACAATGCTCAAAAATACTTATCCATTATCATGCATAAAAGTTACTTTGATACGGAAATGATGTGAGTTTGTAAATAGTACGAAAAATTGTTTCCCATCCGTCGACTGAAAAACCGAAAGAAAAAGAATTATTTTCTATACATTTCAGGACTTTGACATTTGACAATGACAACCTAACATGTGAATTCTACTTGCTGACTTGTCTGATTTACATGTGAAAAGTGATGAAAAACATGAGTATTTACCACTTTCAAATGCACTATTCATCTACTATTCACTGGCAACCAGTAACATATGACCAGCAGGTTTCACTGAAACATTCCCGTGTTTATGCAAAACCTCCAGCCGTGTGGTGGGTCCAGTTTCTGTCTCCTCAACAAAGTATGATTTCCATAAAATATGATAAGAGATAAGAGCAAAGTACACGAACTATCGATATACCGGTTTTCCTCAAATCGCCCTTTTAAAGGGTCATGCACACGGACAATGGACAATACTGTTCGCTTTTTTTCTTTTCACATAATTTTTTTTGCAGAATTTTCTTCGTTTTTCATTCCTGTTAAGAATACACAATATTTCGCGTTGGTTGAAAAAAATATAATTTAACCGGATTATTAAATCTTGCCGTTTTCATCTCTAGACTCAGTTTCGTATGTGCCAATGAGTGGCACCTGCCACGTGGCATGAGCCGCCAATTTTCACTCGAGTCTAACAAAGGTTAAGGTTATCAAAAACATTTCACACCAGTCTGATAAGAATCAGTCAGAGTCCGACCTCTCTTTTCAAAATTCATGGACATACGGAAATGTATAGGGCTGATTTGTTGGACCAAAATACGTTCCATATCAATACATTTACAACAAAACATTTTCATATTACAATTTTTTTAGGTGTGACGATAGAACAAGACACGGTACGGTTACCGTGTTCATCCTCTTTTCCGAAAAATGACCGTGTTGGCGAGCGAGAGCGTAGAAGCTTAGAGTGACTAGGAAACCGGAGGATATCGTTGTGCTACAGTATATCTAGGAAGTGTAGGAAGGTTATCCTTGACGAGAAGTATTCCAAATTAAAAGGGGTATAACATCCGGTTTTTAAAAAGTATGGGTATGGTGAATAACACCATTCCCATGTATTTTATGCGAATGATTATGATTAGCATAAAAACAGAACCCATAAATTGAAATTTGAAGTATATTTGTGGGAAGGCAGATGATCATATTACCTTCTTACTTTTCTCAAAAAAAAATGAATTAATAAGTTTTCACATTTCGTCCTATCTCGCACATGTAGAAAGGTCATCAAATGGTTCATTATTGCATCAGTTTAGTTTAATGAGTTTCTCCCCTTTCCTAGCAGCTGATGATAAGGGCGTCGTATCCATACACACATTGCTCTCTCGACAGAAACACTTTTTTATTGTTCTGACTTCACGCTACTAAATAATGCCCTGATACCGTACTGACCGTGCCGCGTGTGTTGTGCTGGGCGCGGCCTTCTCTGCGCGTCTGCTTCATCCCAATGGGCAGCGTTCTAGCCGTTGGTGCTGTTCTTTTCAGTGGAAGGGAACCGGTTGTATATGGATGATGTGCGGCTAGATATTGAACTTCTGGACAGTTCACAGATGAATCTAATCATTTTCGCTCCGCAGAGAAAATTGAGAACCTTGAGAGCGAGAGAGAAACAGAGTGAAATGCTGACTGAGAGCGAGAGAGTGAGAGAGATGGAGAGAGAGAGACAGAGATTGCTCCAGTAAACCGGGTCGTAGAAAACGAATATTTCGCTCGCCACAAGGTACGACTGTACCTTTGCAAAACTAAAACCAGCGCTTTCTTCTTCATGAGATGAAAAAATTACAATAAAAAAAATCGACCCCGTGTCAAGCCACTATATTCTTTTTATTCCACCTGCAGACTGCAGGCCTGCAGGCGAAGCGAGAAAGAACGGCCCAGAGTTTAATTAATTACTCTGTTTACCACGAGGACGTAAAAGAGACTGGTAGTTGCCCGTTGAACATTAGGAAATTCCTTAAACACTAATGTTCAGAAAGTAGTAACGAAAACATGGGAAAAGAATATGCTCAACATATGGGCATTATTTTTTTTTTCTCTCACAATTAAAGATGATACTCTAACAAAAAATAAATGGCAAACAACCATGCAAACAAACACGATTACAAAAGCTTAATGAGAAATGGGGAAATACATTGGTTGTGTTCCCGAGTTGAATGTTTACATCATTTGGTTGCGATCTCAATGATACCAAATGGTCAATAGCGACTACCTAGACAACCAAGAAACATCGTCAACAACTTTGGAGATCACTGTGTTTTGGTTTTTTTTTTCTTTCAAAGAAGGTAACATAGGGCGAAATAGCTGGGACTTTTGATGAAAACACGGAAGTTGTGGGATTAAGAAAACAGCTGTTGCGGGACCAGTAAAAGTTACTAGAGAATAAGAAAGAACAGAATATAGTCAGCAGGCAGTTGAGCCACAATATCCTAATACAATACGAAAGTATGGAAACTGACAATGAGGGGCGAATAAATTGGTTGTACCGAATGTGCATAGTTACCAAAGTGATTTCGTTCCTGTAATCCTCAATGAACGATCTACAAAGAACTTACACTTCAATGATTCTTAGAGCGAAATACTGGCCGGTTTTCGAAACACATCGAGTAGACCAGCGTTGTTATGCAGCTTATGCAAATGAAAATAATAATAAAAAAACGAGCAAAACTCGAACAACTTTGCATAAATATGAAAAAATTCAGCTGTTCACGATGCGGTTTGAAAACTGCGAAATTGACGATGGCCCGATAAATTACATAACTTCCATAAAATTATGTGGGCTTATGTGGCTAAGATTAACACCGACTTCACTCCACTGATGAGTTCCGTAATCTCAGAGCTGGCATATCAGGGCACTATTCCACGTACAACGTGGTTCTCTATATAGTCCCCTACGGTTAGAAAAACAAAGAAACACGTTCGACCTATTGCGCAAGGAAAGTAGGGGTTTTTAGTTCCTTTGTGAGGTTTCTTACTGACGCAGAGGTATAGAATCATACGATACCACAGTTCTTAAACTGGAAAAATTGTGACGTATTAATTGTGTCTTATGAATTAACAACTTTCCTAAATTTCACTTCCTTCGTTTCGTTTTTACATAATTTTGGACGTAAGCAAACGTCAGACTAATGTCAATCCACACTCATCCATGGAGCTTACGCCACACATTTGTTGTAACATCATCGTTTTGTTTTGTTTTTAATAAAGCATTGGAATACAACTTGTGCGCTGGCAAATGTGGGCGCTATTTACATTCACAGTGTAAACAAGGCTTCAAAGAGGGGCATAAAGAGGTACAATAAACGAATCAATTAAAGATCGATATCGGATAGGCACTGACTTTTGGAAGTGTGTGTTAGGTGTGTGCACCCGCAAAACGGTGGTGCTTGCAGCGGCGGGCACAGGGCCGGCCCCCGACCGATTGATAGCGCAGAGAGCTGTAGGGCAGACAGGAAAAGGAAGGAAAAGAGACACCAGGTCGATACGCAGCCGCCACACACACGCCGCCTGAGCATCGACTCTAGGCAAGAAAACACGGTTTTGGCGGAGGGGCATGAGAAACACGTGCACCGATTGAAACAACAAAGGTGAGAAGACGCAGATGCGAAAGGGGAAGGGAGGGAGTATGACATGTTGCGTGCACACTGCACCCGGATCGAACCCAAATCAACCCAAGCAATGAGAGCGCAAAGGAGGGGACCCGACGGCCTGAGAACAATGTTAGTTCTCATTAAGGAGGTGAAGGAGAGCGCTGAGTGCCCGGTTAACTTTTCCTACTCATTTCTGCTCCACGAAGGCGTTATGGAAGCGAAAGATACAACTGGAAAACGGTGAGAAAGCTATACTTTTATTGATTGCTCAATTCTGTACCTTGTACTTCTCCTGATAAGCTATCCACTGCGGCGTAATCTTTAAATAACAGATCGTATAGAAACAAAATGCGTCTAAAATGTAATTTCAGTGTGTTTATTGGAAGTACACATGACTCCAGCAATGAAAGTGGGGGAAACTGATGCTGATCTTTCCGAGTCGCCCCCAACGACAGAAGCGCTTTGTGTGCTTTGAGTCGCAAGGACATATTTAGTCGTCGTCGACTAATAGTCGAAAGATGTTTACTGTCGGAGATCTAGAATTCCATCTCTGGTGCTTAAATAAAATTACGTACCAGCCATCTCCGGTTCTTGTATTTAAAAGACTGCCGAGCACTAAGCTAAACAGACCATCTCCGATCTCACGGAAATTGGGCCCTCTTTGTGTGATATGGCCAATGCTGATAATACTGCACAGCGGAGGCAAACACACTATACTTTACAAGGCATAAACATGAATCATGTCTCGCACATGTTGCATTTGATGCAAATCATGTGGAATGTACACTGTGTTCCCCTTCATACCAATGTTTTCCTCCCTTTCGGGGGCAAAGCTCGTGAAAAGATCGAGGACATTTGAATGGTTTGCACCCGTGGAAAGGGACCGGATCAAAATTTTGTAACCAACACACAAATCGTATAGAAAGAGTGGCGGGGAAACATTATGCCCTCACCATGCTTTCGGGCGATAAGAGAGTGTGCGACGGGCAGAGGTGGTTAACAGACAGACAGTGCAGTGATCAAAGCTCTGCGAACTAAAGATGAATGAAAATGCAGGGCAGTGAAGGAAAAATAGAGAGGACAGAGATAAGGAAGTCACAAAATTGTGTCTTCAAAACGAACCAACAAGCTGCAAGAGTGGAGTGAGGGCAAAGAACTTCAGGTCCTTGGACGCTGCAAATAAGGGCACAAAGAAATGTCCTCCCGCAACATTGTTGTCGGATCCGAACACAATCACTAGCATATAATCCTTTAGAATAAACATATATTTCAACTATAATGTGGTGACCAAAGTATTCTTTCACAGTCCAAGCAGCATTTGGCTGTATAAGTACACACGCAAAGATTATCACAACCATCTGCATACTTTTACTGTTGAAATTCCGGATTTGCTATTCTTCGTTTACGTGAACTATTATAAAGTGACTGACAAAGAACAGGCAGACAAGCCTAACGTCAATCTCGAAAAGTATAGACAGATTTAATTGTATGGCAGTATGGCTGATGATATACACGTGACTTCGAATCGACATGTGTTTTTAAATAAACATATTACCCGATAATACACATAATTGTGTCACGACGGACCATTACCTTTTACCCTACCTTGTTCTTCCCGATACATAGGCAGCTGATGTCATATTTTTTTCCAATGTTCCCATTAAGTCTTTTAAAACAGCTCGTTTATTTTGTGTACAAATCAGGATCCAGTTTGTGAACTGTTTTAATCGGCTCTAAACGAACACGGTGCGATCGCGAACAAAACTCCAACAGTTCAGTGAAAGACTACCGACCAAACCTTGTTCTACGAACCCATTAAAAACTTCCCAATTATATCCAACATGCGGTCCACGGGCAATTTTTAAAAATTAATGCGTTCAGCATTACAAAGGCATGTCGACATAAAAATAAGCTTCTGGGTACACATTGCTTTGTTTTTTTTACCGACTTAGTTGGTGTAAGTGATGTAAGTTTAATAGACACTATTTTTAGGAAGTTTCATCAAAGTTCGTGGAGGTTGATGAAACACAGTGGCTGTCCCTCACACTGACAATGAGGTGGAAAAAAAACCAGAATAGCGTAGCTTAAGGATATGTCACGGCAGAAACGCTATATGCGCGTCAAATGGAATTATATACAGGTTGTAAACAAACTAATAACGAGAAATTGTATAAATACACCACATAATGTCCTTAGCGAAACAGTATTTCGTGACGTTGCGTTTTTTCTTAGGGGCGGCGTGGCTCACTTGCAAGGTTTTCGTCTGTAACCCATACGACCGGGGTTGGAATCCCGCCAAGTGCTAGCAACTTTCAAACATGCCACGCCGTCGGGAATAAAGTTAAGTCGCTCCCCTTAACTAGCCCTATTGTCAGGACGGACGTTTCGCTCTGTGTAATCTACGTATCCCATTTCGACCGTCTACATCACTCGATGGGACACACCGGCCGAGAGGCACAGCCTTGGATTGGCGCTAAAGTGAAGAAAATCAACTTCTGAGACAAAGGCACCCTGGAGTCTGCATTCTTAAGTCTCTGTCTGATGATTGTATGTCTGGATGAAGTGATATTCACATTTATATAGGTGGGATCAAATTCCAAAGATAGATTAATAAATATAAACATTTTCCAACTATAGCGCCTAATATATTTCGTTCAGATCATGATCGCTGAGGTGAGCGATTTCTATAAATGTTCAAGAGGAGTGCCATCGAAATAGATCAGCCAGGCGGCTTGGTAAACTCCGGTCTTTAACGTTATCACATATATCGCCTTATATCGTTACTCGCATGTATCTTTTTGATAAACTTTGAATCTTGTTGTTTTGGATTGTTGCGAGACGTATTATTCAATGTGAACACATGGAAACTCCGATCAAATTCCTCGAAAAATCGGACCTCGATCGGGGTCATATCGTTTTTTTTTCTTGGAAATATTAGGGCCATATCGGGGTTTTTGAGAAAATATGAAGCTATCTGGGCCATGTTCCTGAAACGTGCCGGATTATTTGTGATCGGGCACATTTCGGGGCGTGACCATGTCGTTTTTTTTTAAATAATCCTGGGTTTCACTTCCCTGGATATGTATAGTAGAGAAATTATTAGACTTATGAATGTGAAAGTGTATTAAAGCGAAATGCTAGCCTCTTTGGAAAATTTGCATATGATAAGCAAATCCTATGTATCCTATGCTAATTTTGTACGATTGCGGACGATCGTACAAAATTAGCATAGGATACATAGGATTTGCTTATCATATGCAAATTTTCCAAAGGGACTAGCATATCGCTTTAATTGAAGAGGATAATATTAAATATTAGACACAATTCCTGACTGGCGGAAATTATTTTTCAAAACTCAAAAGTGTGTTTTGTTCGTAAAAGACGCTTGCACATGTGCATGAATGCAGTGCAATAATACTAGGAAAAAAAATCCTAGTAAGTAAATATTCACAACCATAACAAGAGGAAATAAGGGAAAAAAGATAATGAAAATGAAAGTAAGTGAAGTGCCCTACCCTACCCTACCCTACCCTAACCTACCCGGAAGTGTTTTTCTCATAGAATTCACATCGAGTGGTGAATGTTTTTTTGTCGTTGTGCTTCTATCGCCTTCTTTAGTGTAAATATGCCCCAAGAAATTGCAAAATTCCTAGTGAAGTGAAGCCATATCCTAGTTTGTTAGCACTAACAGAAAACCGTGATCATAAGGGCAAATAATAATCGCGAAATCTGCCGCATATTGCCAACTTTGCACGTTTTGTTCATCCGATTTGCTCCTGCCTCGGACATACCTCAAACTGAATTTGTAGTGTTACATTCATTGAAAACTTCTCATTACTGATTTTTGGGGGAAAGGAACACGCTAAAGTGGAAAATGGTGCCCCGAAAAAGGGGGCTGATGGGTCCACAGCCCCGACTCGGCGAACTTTTGTGGGCGGCGACGAATGGGCGAAATTTCTCTTTCTCGAGCTACCAAGGGTTGTTTCACTTTATAGTACAGCACAAAGTTAGAGGTTGTGATCTAGCAATATAATAGTGGAAGCTCTATTTTGAACGCACGTAAGCGTAATGTTCTCTGACGTCATTTTGTATTGGATGCGCGCAGGTTTCTATGTAATGTAAATAACGGCTTTGAAAAACAGATCTATTTTTCTGTACGTGGGTACTTGACTTGTATCTTCAAACAATGACGACATGATTATCATCAAAATCACGCATAGATGATAAATAGGCGTATTTGAACAATAAGGCAAAACAGTGCGCTGTTAATATTAAAACATAACTTCTTAAAGCAAAATACGAGCCGGTTTTTGAAACGCATCTCAAATATCTGCATTCTTATGCAGTTATGCTAATTGGGATCTATTGTGGTCTATTTTTTATTTATTTTTATGCTCATTTGTATATCGTGCATAAGAAAGCGGGGGGTACGTGATGCGTTTCAAAAACCGGCCGGTAGTTCGCTTTAAAATTCCAACCAACAACCTAACGATAATCTTCAACAAATCAATGGTAAGGATATGATATTTTTGATCACCTTTCGTTTGGTGAAGAAAAAAAATGCAGATATAACACACGCCTGAAACAGACTGAGCATTGAGTTACAATAAAATTGCGAATCACTCGAAAAATGACGATTCTCAAAAAAAATCCAAAGACATTTATTGTACGGTAACAGGACACACACCCATTAAAACAATATGCAAATAAATAAATAGGATTGAATGACAAATTTTACGTGTTTGATTTTTATCCGAAAAAAAAAAACAATCAAGAATCATCACACCACACATAAAATGTTGCAAAAACCTGCTGAATGACTTGTTGTTTTTTTTTGCGAAATATTAAACTTGTCGTAATTTATAAGTGCCACCTATATATGTCAAGTCAGGGGCCATAGGCCATAGTTTCAAACACCTGTGTTTATTATACATAATTTGATTTTTCGAGTATGCATTTGTAATGCGTCGTCTACGCAGTACAGTACGACTCCAGAGGCCGTATTCACCACTCACATCCCCATGGGGAAACTACTGTTTTTTACCCTGCGACTCTCACGATAGAATACTATTTTCTGTCCCCAGGGAACATTTGCCCGCGGGGAACTGATTGTGAGTACTGAATATGGACTTTGAAAGTCTGAAGGGTGTCAAACTTATTGAACCACACCTTGGTTTTTAACTTATGTTATTGTCTGTTGATTTATACGATCTTTGAGGTGTCTTTGCAATAATCACTACAGTAAACTTAATATTTATATTTAATATTTATTTACCATTGTAATAATGAAACACTCCCCCATGTGCAATGCCTCACATTCGCATAATATATACAATATATGTTGTCAGAGTCAGTAACAGGACACGAAGCGAAGAAAAACTGAATATAACACATCTTCCTCGTACTACAGTAGGAAAAGAAGGTCAGAGAACTGCACAACTGTGTGCGAATTCACGTGCCCGCATTCTACTTAACTGGCAGATTCAAAGAAAAAAAAGAATGTGAAAATGTTTCCGAACCTCGAACCTCGGATTAAAACCAATACAAAAAATAACTAGGATCAAAAATTTTCACTGTCAACGTCACTAGCCAAAAGCCCTTTTGCAACGTGGATTAAAAACATGGTTGCGATGTTTGTAGTTTATGTTCGTAAACTATTAGTAAACAGTTGAGTGCATTCGCGTACATTACAACACGGGAGCTGTTCTTTGTGTGTTTTTTTCTGAATGTAAAAGTAAACAAAGTGATGTGAAATGCAAGGATTCCAGTTTTCGCTAGATGTATATTGAATGGGGACATTTGAAACAAATATCACCCGCCAAATTTGATTATATATACTAATTTGCCTTTTTGTCGCAGTACCATAACTAAAAGTAAATATTGGTACACTCGTATAGAATTGCGACGCCATGCATTGTGTGGGATGAACAAACCTTGCCTTTGGATGGCGCATCTGTGGCGTACTTGTGGCGCACCACCCGTATCCCCAATCACTTGCGCGCCGAGTGGGCACAGTGCGATTATCGTCACGGCGCGCGGAGAAACCCCTGACAGGGCTGCCGCCGCGCTATTGCGGAGCTGCTTACAAGGGAAGTGCCTAGGTTCATATCAGAATTAAGAAAAGTTGTAATGCAAAAGTTGTAGAGAATTAAATTCTATTAAAGATGGCGCATTCAAAACGTGCCAGGCGTAATTATCGAGCAATTACGCATAACCGTTCCTTATGGGAGCCTCAGTGATGTATGATTTCGGTTACCACTTAGCATAATGGATAGCGCTTCTGACTGATAAGAGGAAGGTCAAGTGTTCGATTCCTCTCTGCGGAAGCTATTTTTGCGTTTTTGCTTGGGTATTTTTTTTTACAATCTAAAGCTTAAATAATTGTTTCAAAACAAATTACTGTGTGTTTAGACAACATTGCTTGTGTCGATAACACATTTATGCACTATTCAAGTAAAAAAATCGGGATTTGATTTTTTCATTTTTTTTTCATGAAATCATTGATGGTACCCATGGGTGAAAATATCGTCGAAAATTAAATGATGAAAAAAACAACAAAATGAATGTGAAGCATAACTTTCAGTTTCCGAATTCCAGAAGGTTGAATATTTTTTATTACGAATGACTATGACTTACTGGTGTTTCTGTTTATAGTTTCTGATGATTATAAGGTCCTTGGAGTTCTGCTATATTTATTCATAACTCTTTATCCATGAAAGAAACGATCTACCAATTAATTAACTCATTTATTTATTAATTCACATTCATTTTGTTGTTGTTTCATCATTTAATTTTCGACGATATTTTCACCCATGGGTACCATCAATGATTTCATGAAAAAAATGGAAAAATCCCGATTTTTTTACTTGAATAGTGCATAAATGTGTTATCGACACAAGCAAAGTTGTCTAAACACACAGTAATTTGTTTTGAAACAATTATTTAAGCTTCAGAAATGGATCAAAAAGCTCAATATTCTTCCACCTGAGCAGTACGGTTTTGTAAAAGGGAAAAGTCTCGATCTCCAACTCTTAGAATGCCAACATATGTATGTGCAACAAATTGATGACGGAGGCTATGTCGATGTCATATACATAGATTTAGCTAAAGCATTTGATTCTGTGAGCCATGAAAAGTTGATTTATAAGATCCGGTCTCTTGGACTACCAACCCAACTTGTGCATTGGATTCAATCCTACTTAGAGAACAGAACTTTTCGTGTAAAAGTAGATGATGTGCTTTCTGATGAATATCCCGCACCTTCTGGTGTTCCTCAGGGAGGAGTCCTAAGCCCAACTCTGTTTATATTGTATCTTTCTGACTTACCCAAATTTTTAGCTTGTTGTCCTAACGTCAAGGTTTCTATTTTGCTGATGACGTAAACTTTTTCTACGATATTCTAATACCTCTTCATCGTTGGTTGATGAACTAGATTTGTGCCTGCGTAAATTAGAAGAATACTGCGTTAAATGGCAATTGAAAATTGCACCTCTTAAATGTGCTTCTTTACATATTGGTCGAAACAATCCTCACAATTTTTATAGCATACAAGGCCAGCTTGTGAAATCTAAAAATTCGGCGCGTGATTTAGGTGTAATATTTGACGAGTCCTTGTCCTTTTCTGAACATATTTCCATTACTACATCTAAGGCCCTCCGATGCTTCTATGGTATAAATAGTACCCTGCAACTAAGAGATCCCCGTCTTCTCATAAAGGCTTACAATGTATGGGTTCTACCTATACTCGAATTTGCCTCATGTGTTTGGAATCCATACTTATCGATCCATATAAAGCAACTGGAAGATGTACAGGCTACAATTACGTGGATCATTTTCAAAAAATGTGCAAAACCAGGTATTATTATTCCGAAGTACTCTGAACGGCTCAAAATATTGGGTCTAAAAACTTTACAAGAACGGCGCATTCAAAAAGACCTCATTACATCTTTCAAAATCATAAAGCGTGAGGTGGATATAGATAGTAGTAAATACTATGCGTGGAGGCCAATGAGCAGATCAAGCTACTTTAATCTGAGTATTGAATTCAGTCGCAAAAATGTTAAATTTCACTCTTTCTTTATAAGAACGGCGAGGTGGCTTTCAAACGCAAATTTTCCGCTAGACGCGCTAGTGTCGCAAAATTCTCAGGTCTTTAAGAAAAAGCTGAAAGCAATAGATATCCTTGAATGTCTCGGAGTTGAAAAAATGGAAAATATTATATCTGTTAACCGTTGATTCATTTAGAATACGCTGACTATCAATTAGTGGACTTTACAGCATGCTGGAACGACTATCGGCAACAACGGGATAAATCATAATTCTTTCCTTTCTATTTCTATTCACTTACCTTTTCAAACACAACAAATCACTTATGCAGCACCATGTGCATGTATGCTCAGGCAATTATACAGGTTTATACATTACTCTCGTGAAGAATAATAAGAAGGAGGTTCTACATAAGCAGTTAACCCTTTTTTCCTATACACATTTATAAATGGTTTAGCTACGTAGCGCATGCGGACTCCTGCGGGTGGAGGGTAGTGACGATGCTAGGCCCCAATTTTAATTGTGATGGCCCTGAGATGTATCTAATTGTTTATTAATGCATGTTTGTACATTTATGTGTGGCACGTTTAGGATTGTTGAGAACGTGGACACGTAGTTCTTTTGTTGAGGTAACGTGGCTAAACTAAACTAAAACTACAAAATACGGGTTGGCTGTCTGTGTGGGACCAAATTCTTTGATTCGCTATCAACATCGTTTTCTTTGTTAACTCTTGTGGAATTACAATCTATATACTGTTGGTGGAAATTATATCCAAGTATCTATATTATCTACTTTGATTTTTCTTTTTCATCGTCTCTCACGGCGTTGCGCTCTTTTTAATGAGTATAATAAAATTTTATCGTGTAAAAATTTAATTTAGATTGTAAAAAAAATACCCAAGCAAAAACGCAAAAATAGCTTCCGCAGAGAGGAATCGAACACTTGACCTTCCTCTTATCAGTCAGAAGCGCTATCCATTATGCTAAGTGGTAACCGAAATCATATATCACTGAGGCTCCCATAAGGAACGGTTATGCGTAATTGCTCGATAATTACGCCTGGCACGGTTTGAATGCGCCATCTTTAATAGAATTTAATTCTCTACAACTTTTGCATTACAACTTTTCTTAATTCAGATATGAACCTAGGCAGTTCCCTTTAGTTTAAATTGTATGATATTCTGTTCGGCAAATGTAGTAATTCACTGAGTAAAATCCACCTTTTTCGTTGAAATTCATACAAATATGCATAAGAAACAAAGCAAGAAATGAAATAACGAAATCGAACGGTATAGTATAAGGGCGCGTTCGGGTTGCTCTTTCCGAAAGGAAAACATGCATATTTATCGTTCGGGTTGGATCTTTCCGAAAGGATTTAATGCTTTGAGAAAGCACAAAATACAGTATTAATTTGCATGTTGAACATGCAAATGTATGAATTAGCATGGTTAACATGCAAATTCATAATGTATTGTTTGCTTTCTCAAAGCATTAAATCCTTTCGGAAAGTTCCAACCCGAACGATAAATTTGCATGTTTTCCTTTCGGAAAGAGCAACCCGAACGCGCCCTAAATGGAGTGTGTTCTTTGACAAGAAGATCGCAACATAAAGTACAAATTTATTAAAGGCTTAGGCAGTTAAACAAACACAAGGTACAAGGTACAATATCATTTCCGAATCGCCGTTTCCCCGCGAACCTCACAAGGATCACCATATTCTCTTTCAGAGATGTATAGAGTAAACCTAGTTGAGCCCCAAGTAAAGTCTATAGCCGTGGGATGGAGTACAGACGTCTAAGCAGACGGAACATATGTAGCCTAACTAACATCCTACCTTACACCAAGCATAAATAACTAATAAGGCATATGATTACGGTAATTACCATTACGCGAGAGAGATAATTGGAACCTAATGTTACGGTACTAACTACAACATATGTATACAACAGAGTGGTCGTGTGCTACGACACTACACTCGCTTTAAAGTATTTTGATCCTTAGTCTTAGTATTCTGTTTGTCACTAATTTGGTGACTTCACCACTGATTTCTCCTGCTCTGCGGCTCCGGCAACTGGCGCCTCTGGTATTGCCCGGAGAGGAACACCGACTAGAGCTGAAAAATTAATTAAACACCAATAATTAAGGATGTAGCCAATTCGGGCAAAAGCATTCTACAAAAAAGCCGACAGCTGGCAGTATTTGATATCTACTGTATGTTTATTGTAGTTGGTTCCATCCTTGAATACCCTATGGGAGTTGAGTAACCCCTTTCGATGTAGCACAGTAAAAAAAAAGCAAAATCTGTGAGAGAGGAGACAGAAAAAAGAGTGTGCTAATTAGAGAAACGCGGGAATAACAAAAGATGTAGCAGTTTGACGTACCACGCCTTTTCTTTGCCATGAAATAACTTTTGAGCTCGTCGATTAGAATGCGAATACCAGCCGTTGCCACAAACAATAGAATAATAGCTACCACGAAGATGGAAGAACCATACAGCATAAAAAAGCTGCAATCACAATTTTTTTGAATAAATCTCAGAATTTTCAAAGCCAAAAATCAAAAAAGGGACAGCGACTATATCGCAATACAGACAGCATATTGATAAACCAGGCAAGTAGCCAAAAAATGAAATCAAACGCACCCCATTGGTCCCTCGTCATACTCCTGAAAAACTTTGCTATGATTATTTTGGCTTTATTGCTAGCTTTGCTAATAAAATAGAGGCCTTTTGAATCTCGGCGCTGTCCTAAGATACCAACTCGCTTCAAAGTTTCAAAAAAGCGCTTACTTTTCAACTTGTAACACTCTAAATTCTAAAAGACGACTAAGGTAAGCGGCGTTGAGTTGGATTTTAAATGCCCGCCTTCACAAATAGAAATAGCAATTTTATCGTGGAAAAGAGTCCTTGAATGGTAAGTTTGGGTTTCATCTTGTTTTAAATCTACGAAAAGAGGCCAATAATTTGAATAGGATTCTATAAAAAGTGGACAATATAAAATATAATATCCTCCTGAGCTTGTGCCCAAATAAGGCCTTTTTATTACCCAAACTGGGGCATTTCTTTTATGCCATTAGCTTTCCTATTTTTAACTGGATGGCGCGTAATCTGGAACACGTTTACCGTCTATGCTATTCTAAAAGCCGCTTCAGATAGTAATACTTGCATTTAGTACTGAGAAGTTAATTCCTGTAAAAATCGGAAGTCTTATTGCATAAATGAAATGCCCCAGTTTGGGTAATAAAAAGGCCTTATTTGAGCACAAGCTCAGGAGGATATTATATTTTATATTGTCCACTTTTTATAGAATCCTATTCAAATTATTGGCCTCTTTTCGTAGATTTAAAACAAGATGAAACCCAAACTTACCATTCAAGGACTCTTTTCCACGATAAAATATTGTCCTCTTTTCACATGACCTAATTTACATCAAAATTTTGGATCGTAGTAAATAGTTGATTTCCATACATAGTGAGCATGCAAATTTACAAGTCATTTTGCAAGCTAGCATTAAATTTGCATGTCCACTGTCAAAATCAACTATTTACTACGATCCAAAATTTTGATAGAATTCATAGTTTTATATTGATTTACTCCTTCCAATTAAAAGCTTTTGCTTTGTAAAGCATGTCTTTCGGAATTTAATACCATCACCTTTCGATAAAAGGAAACTATTTGAGCACGTCATTCTCGTAAGCCTCCTCATTTAAGTCAGAAACCAGTTAAAAGCTCAGGCCCATCCAAAAAAAAGTGTTCCCCTCTTTTCTGTGGATCCTGACTGCGGTACTCATCCTATTTTGCATATTACACAAGGGGTCGCAGTCTCGCCGCACACCTCGCCCATTCGTCGCCAGACTCTTGCTTGGTTCTATTAAGCTTCCTTTTGGTCATTTACAATCTAGTTCGCATTTTTCGCCTCGTCTACAGTGCAGTACAAACGAAAGTATATAGGCGCACGCACCCCACTAGAAAACTCGTACAAAATTTTTCGGGAAAATTTTAACACGGCCAAATTAAGTATGGCGAAAAACGTAAACAATAAACACTACCATTTTCAGCACAAAAATTAAAGCAATTGTGCATATATACTGAATTGAGCTAATTTAATAGCAGTTCTGAAAATGAACTCCTGAATTCGACGGAGTCATTGTCATGTACATCACGATAAAAAAATCACCTTGTTGGGCTCATTTTGAAAGAAGTTATTGTTTGGAGTACGCGAATTGCGAAGTTTAGAAACGTCGCATTTATACATACTTCAAGAATTCAAAACTCCGAGTAAGTTTAGAAATATATCCTTTATTACTTACTGTAGGGTTAATTACTTTTTGCAGGTGAATATAGTTCTTAAAACAAGCAATAGATCGTTCGTGACCGCTGAAATGGGCTCGAACGTTTAATTAAAGCGGACCGCGGTTTCGTGACCGCGGATAATATGGAAAAATATTTTGAAATGGGCTCGAACTACATTCGGATTTGAACTGATTTCCGAAAACTACATTCCCATGCAAATCAGTATAATTAGAATAAAAAATTCGCGGCAATCAATCAATAATGTGCTTCAATCATGCCTCACTTCCCTTCATAGGCATCGTAGTTAACCGGAAATAACCACTTCGGATGGTTGCATGTGCCAAATAAGGCGTTTTAGTCACTATTAATTTTAGACACTCGTGTGCACAAACAAATTGCGGTTTCTTAAAATTATGCTTTGGTTTTGCAGAAATTCCGTACGTGCTCCCACAAGCCGAAATTCATGATTTTTAGATAGAATTTTGAAAATATTTGACAACCCCTTCCCCGGACGACTTAACTTTATTCGCTTTAATAAGCTAGTTGGCAACAATAATAGTAATAATATTTAGTAACTAATAAGCACTTTTGCTCTGAAGAAATATGCCCCTGAAACGTTGTGTAGTGTTTCAACGGCGCGCACTGTTAGCGCGCACTTACAGTTATTTACCTACTAAAGAACAGAAAAATGAAACTAAGAATTAAGACTATAATTATTAATAATTTCGTTAATAAAGACTACAAATAAAGTACGCAATAAATTAAGCGTCAAAAATACCGTCTATTAGTTAATTGGGTGCGCGCAAGACTAGGTTTTCTCTTTCTCTCTTGAGTGAGGGGGGGGGGGCACACGGCGCACGCACACAGACATTTCTTCCACATGTTTTGCAAATTTTGCTTATTTGGTCATAAATTCCGTGCAATTTGATATTTTTATCTGAAATTTTCGCAGATATTATGAAATGTGTTCTTTTCACTAATTAGACCAAAATAATTTCAATTTTTGGTCTAGGGCCAAATTCAGGGTGAAAACTGGAAAAAAGGGCTCTCGGATCAAACCCAAACTATGTTAGCGCTATCGCGCTAACAAAGGATATCACAGGAAAACTAATTGCCGAAACCACAGAAAACCCGTCTTTGGCCCACCAAATAGTTTTTACCGAAAAAAACCATCTGGTGACCGCTTCGCGACCATTTGTTGACCGTTGATGACGGTTTTCGGTGAACTTGGTCGCCACATGGTCACGAAGTGGTCACCAAATGGGATGGCCAACGAAAAAACCATGGAACCGTCACCGAACGGGTGCACCCATTTCCTATGATTTTGTCATATAGCGTACCTGGAAAATAAAAAAAGGAACAAATGGAAAGAAAACTCACGGGTGGCGGGATGTACACAACTAAAAGATCGAAATTAATGAATAGGCGTGGTAAGACAATTTTCATCATATCATATGTGTGTACAGCATGAGATATCAATTTTATAATAATTCCTGTTTTCTCATGACATGTTTTTAATTATTCTCGTAGGTCTTTCAAGTTCAATTTCACTATTTCACTGCACAATATAATTCTAATTCCAACCTCTAACTATCGGGTCTCTCACTGGTCTTTCGGCTGTGTTTGGGTAGCAAATATCATCAAACTCTTTGTAGATAATAGATGTGGTGTACATCTGTTCACACTTCTCCTCGATGGTCTAAACGAAATTCACTTTAAAATGTTCGAGTGATGTTATATCATCGGTTCAATGGGGAAGTTGTTTTGTCATATTTTAGCAGAAATAGTATGAGGATCCTGGAAAGTAAGACGAAAACGAGACGGTTACGACCCGCTACAGACCGTAGTCACTCAGAAATTTTACGATTTGCGGCTTTGAAAAACACAACTATATGACTATATGAAGAAGTCGTACACATGATCAGCACATGATCAAAGACATTAGGAAGAGAAAAAAATGCAATCTATATATCATATGCCACGATACATCACATACATCACTATTCCACTATCCGTGTTGTGGAATTGTGGCAGTCACAAGTGAGATCTTGACCCCATACTGACGTATAAGAAGACGTGAAGTAATTAATTGTTTCCAACGAACATTGTCAGCATAGGTGCGAAAGGCATACACGCAATATCAAACGTTTTTTGGTAAAAAAAAAATCATACCCTGCATATGAGGTCATTCGCGGGCGTTTCTTTCTTTGAACATCCAGCTGAATCCCATGTAAGATTTTTGGGAGCCTGAACTTTTCCAATTTAATTATTAATATTATAATTAATATTATTATTAACATTATAATTAATATTAAATTTAAAATTTACCCATTTCACCATAAAGTAGTTTTCTGCGACTGTTCCGAGCGCCTCTGTAGGATCATCGGACGTCCCATTATTGATAATCTCTCTTAGTTCTGACACTTTATTCGCTACACTTCCTTTTGAAAGGTCAACAATCAAACGATGCATCCTTCTATATAAGTTGCACGCGGCAACTTTACAGGCGTCAATTCTGGCTGTCACCTTGTCCTGAAATACATAATTATGTATTAAATCCTGAATCTTCAACTTTCGTGTGCATTTTAGTTCGCCTACGCCACGCCTACACCGGGCCCACACCAAGCGCACTAGCCGCCCACCTTTTCTGTGTCTCTCGAGCCACTTTCCTATTTATGGACGAGGTGGAGGCGTGGTGTAGGCGACCCACCTTTCGGGCCCAGGGTAGGCCGCCGGCCAAGTTTCCTCAGTGTGAAAATCGGACAGCAATGTAAGATTTTCCGGAGGATGTCGACCTCGGATACATACTAACATTGAGTTGGACCACGTATATATATAACAAACAGCTCAACATGATTCCACTTACCAAATAGCAGATCGCGGTGGGTTCAAAACATATATTTTGTAGACTTGTATCGAAAAGTGGCATAAATTTGTCATCTGAAATTATTTAAATACGGCAAGTTACGAACTGCGCGGTTATTTCCGCTATTATTTGCCCATAATAAAGAAAGAAATGCAGGCTCATCTCATTTCCAAAACGCCCATAGTTGTTCAGCTGACCGACTATCGTGAACCTAGTTGAACTAAAGTAGCCAAGTTTATGCCTACAGTCCCTCATCATCAATAAAGAAAGTGTAAATTCCTGTACGGCCGGTACCCGTACGCCTCGTATCCATTTATAAAGCTACTACTTGGCGTCTAACAAAGCGTCGAACTGTCAGTATAGGTTGTCAGCATACGTTGAGCTTTTGACGCTCAGCTTATACTGAGGCGGAGGCCGACACTTATAATTTGTGGTTTGAAGCTGTAGCCTTTTTGGCCAATCAGCACGCTCACTGTACACACTCTGTGATGACAAATCAGCTGAAAAAAAAGAGTTTTTGAACGGGCATGACATTTTATTTGAACCTACCGGGAGTTGCGGCTACTGCTAATAATGCCTTGAGAATTGAGTGGCAGTTCGTTTGCGAGACGTTCATAAGGTCGACCGCGCACTCGGATTTTGCCTTCTGAAGAGTATGGATTAAGACCTTATCAACCCGAAACTTTCGTCTGTGTGCGGCCTACAAAAAACGGGCGGGCCCAGGCACGGCGGACCACACAAATCGGGCCTGGTGTAGGCCGCGAACCGACCAAGTTTCTTCAGTGAATTTAGGAAAATTTTGCCAAAATGATCCTAAGATACTTTTTCTATTTTTGTCTGGTTATAATACTGAACTTCTACCTCATATATAAGATCACAAGCCTTTGTTTCAGAATTCTTTCCATAGCATTTGCCTATTCGTTCTTCGACATCTTCTGCAATTGTTTTATAGAATAGTGCTATTCATCTAAAAATAAGAGTTCCTTCGACAAGTGGCCCGGTTTGCTATGCTTTGTAATTACGTCTGCAACAATCTGTGGTGTCTAGTCTATGTACGTATCTACTTAAATTTAAAACACTTAAAAGGTCAACAATAAGTTAAATAAGAATACTTATGTCATCTTCAGAGCATTTCCTGTCGAAAGACGACCAAAAAGACTTCAAAGATGATTTGGTCGGTCTGGAGAAAAGCTTGTCCTAAAACGTCAGAGAAAAAAGGACTGAATTAGGACATGTGAATCCATAACGAAGGTGTACCTATGATGAAAGTGTATATAGTTTTACCGTTTTCGTCCGAACATCAGCGCATGCTGCTAAAGCTGCTACAGTGGAAGCCGGTAAAATTGCAAGTAGCAATATAAATTTCATTGTAATTGCCATCCGAACGAACTAGGCTGAAATTCACATACTGTTCGTAAACATTATTAAACACCATTTATCTTAGGGTGTGTTACCTGGTAGTAACTAATAACTACCCTTTATGGCTTGTCCATGGTTGCAATTCGAACTTGCGAAAATGACAAATGCCTGTCCATGTTTAGGTCAGTTTACATGAATGTCAAATTTCTACCGCAACCCATGCGAATCGCACGTTTTTCATGGTCCTGCAGCGCGAGCGCATCTATTTGTGATAGGTTCGTACTATTTTGAAATAGATCCGTACTAGATTCAAAATCGCTGCGGGACCTTGTGATTCACATCGACTCGAACATGGACAGGCATTTGACATTTTCGCAAGTGCGAGTCAGGCCATTCAAGGCGCATTTAAGATGGGAAAAGTTTGGAGAATTCTGGAATAAGTTGGTTCAAGTTGGAAACGCGAGAAAAGTTGAGAGATAATGCCAAAAGCGAGACCACAGACAAACATAGCTGAATATCCTGCTTTTCAGCATTATGCTAAATTATGCAAATGTTCCATCTTGAACCAACTTTTTCCGGAATTCTTCAAACTTTTCCCAACTCGAACGCGCCTTTAGAAGCTAGAATTGGGAGGCAACCGGACTAGACTTTTTATCTCTTGATTTCTTATTTTCAGTCAAAAATTAGCCTACTACGCATATTTTTCTGTTTTGAATATACGACAATATTCAAATCTTATGATGCAGACTGCATCCGAAACGTATTTATTGGAAGAAAATAAACACGGTCGGACAAGCCTAAAAATTGCACACATTTTTTTTACCTTTACTATTATTTTTGCGACTTTTCGATTATGACGTAACCATACTTAGTATGTATATAGTCGTAATCTAGAATTTCCCTTATGTGAAGCGATAGGGAACCAACTCGTTACAGATTAGCATTAGAGGAATAGAATGGGAGACTCTTGAAATAAAATGGACCTCCTACCTCCTACCCTACCCTTGGAGTACCGTAGAACCTCATGAAACTTCTCATTTTCAGTTCTGATGGTAAACGTCGTCTCGCTTCTCATTCGCTACAGTAACCACGCGGTGGTCATTGGTGAACAAGTGGTAACACTCCGCCAATCAGCGCCGCCTTATGGGGTTTCCATATATCGCTGCAGGACCATGTCAAACGTGCGATTCGCATGGGTTACGGTAGGCAGTTGACATGCATGTAAAATGACTTGAACATGGACAGCGGTTTGACATTTTCGCAGGTGCGAATCGCATACATGGAAACCCCATTAGATACCACTATAACTAACTTCATTCATCCGGGGACCTTCCGAAAGTTATAATAATTAATTTATTATGCATATTTTTGCAAAGACTTATAGTTTATATGCTCATCCCTGAACCTACTCTTCCCTGAATTTTATATAGCCTTCCCTAACTCAGGATTCATATACTCTTCCCTGAATCCATTGTTATAAAAATTTTACTCCAAAGGTGATGTTTTTCATGATGTATTCTATTCATCTCACACACTTCGCGAACCGTATTTACAAATTAGAACTAGTAATAAAATTTAATGCAGATAAAACAAAAGGAATGGTCAAGTGAATGCTGATGGGAGGGTTCAGTTTCATAATTGATAACCCACCAACTCCGGACCAATCCCTACGCCACTGAGCGGTTGTGTAATATATATAGTGGCTTTTTGAACGCGGAGTATCGAGCGTACGCGAAAATAATGGCCATTCTTTGAGCCCCGCGGATGTAGCGTTCCGATAATGAGGATTTTCCCTGTTCTAACTAATGAGAGGAACTGACTTGAAGTCTTGCAATTACTAATCTAAGCGTATGCTACTTTCAAAAGGGTATACTGATTTTGTACTCATTTGAATTCTAGTTTGAACGTTGAGCAACTTCGCCGTTGTATGGAGTTTACTACAGTAGTTTGAACTCCATGCGAAGCCGAAAGGCTAGATCCTTTATAAAGGACACAGTACACGTTTTACTTGAGAATACTATCCATTTGGTCCGGGACTTTTAGTTGACCGAATCACTTGAACTTGAGCACCTTTTTGGGCAAAAATGTAAAAACTAGGATTTCCAAAGTAGGAGCCATAAACTTCCAAGGACACCACTTCGCAACTATTAAAATAAATACTGACAAGTCTTAACCAATCAAGGTATGAACTGCCACACCCGGAGTTTTAAAACCAAAAGACCATAGGCCCCAATATTCAACATTGACTGCAAAATTAGCTTTATCCAACAAAATGTAAAAGTCAAAAGAAACAAAAGTGAATCGTAAAAATAAAACAAGAAACGCTCAGAGACCATCAAGTACTACAAATGTAAACATCAACAACAATGATTTTAAAAAGTTGCATATGTACATCATTACGTTTTGTGTCAGTTTTGAAAACACGAAATCCGCAACTCCGGACTAATTGCAAGGCTATTTGAACACCTATAATAGATGGTATGTAATCCGGAGCAAGTTCAAGACAAAACGTTATAGAAGGAAACTAAGTCTTAGTCCCCTAACCCATAGAAGAAGTTGAAATGATTAATTAATTACAGTAAGAAAATAATTTATCCGGAACATCCACGGCAACCACAGTGAACACACTCCACCACTCGCTCCTAAAATACAACTCAGAGTATTCGGGCATGTTCGGGATTGATTTTCCGAAAGGAAACCATGCTAATTTGTACTTTTCCATGCTAATTCATACTGTATTTTTTGCTTTCTCCAAGCATTAGAACGTTTCCAAATTGTCCATTCCCGAACAATCCCGAACGCGCCCTTACAAAGTCAAAATTGATCAATTCAATATTTTCAGTTTCCATCAAACGCGAACATAATACTCAAGTTGGTTTTTGTTTTGTTTTCCACGAAAAAGGTAACTGTAAACACCCTCGAGTATTACTAGATTAGAAATTGATCGAAGGTACTATCCACTCATACTAGACGAAGGAGAAATTCTTTCTTCCAAATGTCTAATCCCCAAAAAGCGCAATCCAGCTAGGATAACTGAAACCGATTGTTAAACTTAAATAAAAATTGTCAACTCACAGCGTCAAGTTTGCTCTTCGGCACTCGACAGATGCAGTTTGTTCCAAAGTTTGTATCCCTCGTCTGGACGCATCTGAAATTCATGCCAAATGCAATCCATGTTGCATATGAGCACAAAGATATGGCGAATGAGATATTTAATCAGTTAACGCGACCTAACAACCGATTTTTTGAAACAAATGATGGGCAACTGGATTCCGATGTATTTATGCTGATTTACTCATACTCATTTATTTGCACATGATGCATACGAATGCAGTTATCCGAAATCACCAAAATACGTTTCAAAAACGGCGGTTACGGCGCTTTAATCAAAAACCGATTTGACTGAGTGCGTATTCCCTTTAAGATAAAAAATACCTCAAGCAACAAAGGTTCTCATATCCCTGTTTCTTCCATTTTGCGATCAATTTGGCGTCGGCGATCTTGGAATCCAGACAGAACTGGTAGAGCTCCTTGCTGATCGCTTCACGCTTGTAGTATAAATCGTAAATATATCTCGACTTCTGGTGGTGAATCTAAACTATCTTATTATATTAAGGAGAAGAGTTTGTCACGGGTTTGTTTTTATGTGCACAACGAAATCCCTTCATAAAGAAAATTCTTCGATCGAAAGAGCATACAAAATCATTGCCGCTGGCGGGATACGAACCCACAGCAGCCCACAATCTCTCGATTCACAGTCCAACGCTCTACCTGTTGAGCTATGCTAGCTTATGGGAGGAGGATCTTATAGGAGATAGAAGAGTAATTGCAATAGCAAATTTGCAAATTTGCATGAAGTCCAGAACCATATTATACGTTTCCACATAAACGTAAATGAACAACTTTTTTATGTTTGAAGAAATTCCTTTTTTTTAAATAGGGTAACAATCGGCCGAAGGCCGATTCCTCCAGTCGGAGAAGAGCCCGTAGGGCTCTTCGAACGGCTGGTAATCTATGAAACATCAAGTCTTCATGGAAACGGACGAAGCAGATTAGTAGTTTAAAGGAAAAAGACATAGTTGCCTCTTTCGGAAAAACTTCCAAATGCTCTTATTAACTACGAATATTGGACAATAATCACCGTATTTCGATAATATTCCTAACCAAATATATTCAAACCCATGCAGAAAGACCACATGGAGACGTGACGGAGTGAAGCAACATCACGAAACATGCATAGTCGAGTTCACAACTGTTTTGCTACTGCCGCACTGGTAAATATTGACGACGCGCAAATTGCTTCCAAGAATGAAATACCCTGAAGATCGGCCATAGGGCTTCGACTTTACGTTTTCCTTCATGTGGATCAGTTTCAACTTCACGCATTTTCGCCTCAAATTCCTGAAACGAACTTAGTTTGAGATTTATTTATTTATACGTCGCAGAAATAATAACCATCAGAACAATGCAAAAATGTGCTCAATAATGAAATTAGGAAGGTAAAGTAATATCGCTTCGGACTGCTTAGCACAAATAAAGAGCAACTGCTTTATTGCGTTATGGAGCTGATTGATGGCGTTGATTTTATTTTCCCCTTTCAAACACGAACGCCCTAAACATAGATACAAACCTCAAGTGTTGGTTCAATAAGATCCCATCCCTCTGGAGGCGGCTTACGATGACGACGGAGCTTCGTAGCAAGAGCCATCTGAAATGAAATGCGATTTAGCCACTGATAAATGGATTTCAATGTATAGGTATGGGGTTTCCATGTATGCGATTCGCACCTGCGAAAATGTCAAACCGCTGTCCATGTTCAAGTCATTTTACATGCATGTCAACTGCCTACCTAACCCATGAGAATCGCACGTTTGACATGGTCCTGCAGCGAAAGTGTATCAGATCCATACTATTTGAAATATATCCGTACTATTTTGAAATAGATCCATACTAGATCCAAAATCGCTGCGGGACCATGTCATTGACATCGACTCGAACATGGACAGCGGTTTGACATTTTCGCAGGTGCGAATCGCATACATGGAAACCCCAGTACGAAAATATATTGAGATAGAATGAGATATACGCATGCATGATAAAGTAAATCGAAAACACAACATAAAGTAAAAGCCTAAATCGAAAACACAACATAAAGTAAAAGCCTTGCTCAGCCAATCCAATTCTGAGACTGTGACAAATGTTTGAGCAGTTTGGTAGAAAAAAAGGATGAAAGGCTTAATGATTCCACGACCTAACTATATGTCTTGTATGTGTGAATGATGTCACGATTAGAAGAGTAGCCTCTCAGTAGAAATGCAAGACAGCACGACGTTGCCTATGAATTCGAAGATGGGACGCCAAGAGTTTGGTGCTATTGCAGAACGGGGGGGGGGGGCAGTCAACTTTTCGGCCCAAAGTGGGCGGAGCCTCACCAAACTTGGCCAGGATGGACAACAGGCTATTCCCAATCGATCTGTGATATCAGCTTATCATAATTATCGATTTATTGATTTTTTCAAAAAAATTCCCGGAGCCCGATTTAGGCCCAAATTTCACTGAGCTCACTCTGGCTGGCCATTTCACTGAGCCTGCATCCAAAGGGGTCGCCGATAAGTGCTGATAACTGCGCCTGACTTTTTATTTTTCAGTAAATAAGCATGCACACGTGGATGCATTGTGTCTCTGAACCTTTATATTAATATGAACTCTTTATTAAAATAAAGCAGTGTGGAATGTAAATTGAATGGAAAAGAGAGAAACACAGGACTAAGCGCATTCAAAAGGTTCAGCTTCTTACGCGGTGTATAACCTACACAATCTAGCTGGGCGGTGCTAATCTTAAATTGAATAACTCAATAATTGACTGAAGGGGTGAGCCTCACCTAAACAAACTTAGATTCACTAAGCCTGAACCTCACGTTTAGATGAAGGATCGGTGAAATAGGCCAATCAGAATGAAGGCTCAGTGAAATATGGGCAGCCAGTTTGAATGCCAGAACCTATTTCTGGGCCGCCAAGAATTTTTTTGAAAAAATCAATAAATCGATAATTATGATAAGCTGATACACAGGAAAACGGAAACACGAAAAAAACACGGGTTTTGCGAAAAAACACAACGAAAAACCCGAACATGCTCCAAAAAAACACCGATCACTGATATATATATATATATATATAGTTTATTGATCACATATATCAAAAAAGACACACATAATCAAATGGATACCCTAAGACGAACATGCTTCACAACAGTTCGTACTGACAAGGGCCCAACTACATATCACAAAAATGTACTCAAAAATTCAAAACGCAATATATCAAGAAACGTAGATAGTTAAAATATAGTTGCACTATCATAATCAATCCTTACATCCGTACTTTTCGATAAAAGCTTTCTCCATTGCTAATTCAAAGGCCTTGCCAAATGACTCACTAAAGTGGTCAAGTGATTGCTGATCTAATAACGGGATAGGTGGCACAGGTGGTTCAGCTGTTGGCAATTGCACAGGGTGTGCAATTGGTTCAATCACAGACAATTGAGGGGAGGGCATTACTAATTGCAGTTCCTCACGTGTGTTTTCGATAGGTGAAGTTGGTTCTTTGATCTCTGGCACACACGGGGTCAAAGGTTCTTCTCGAGCAGCTTTTCGACGAAGATATCCTTCATGTCTCTGCTTCGGAGTTTCTGCTCTCCGAACGTTGATGTGTGAGAGTTCAGGGGTCTTCTTGAGCCGCTCGCCGAGTTCCTTAAATAGAGGCAAACGAACACCAGCTTTCATTCGACATAGTATAGGGCGGGGATGGTTGCCGGGTTTCCCCATGCGACCAATTACATGGAAAGAATCGGGTGAGTAAGAGCACAGAGCCAAAACATTGGTTGTAATATTTAAATCATTACTCACCCGATCCGTTTCCTCCGCGTTGAGCAGCACAAAATGGTCCTTTAGCTCACTCCGACGAAATCCTTCAGATAGTTCTTCGCGAATAAAAGACTTTAGCTCGGTGAATAATTCAGTGAGAGTAAATTGAATATTGTGGCGTATTGGGAAGTCTGGGCGAGAGGTAGGTGTAGGGATTTGGGAGTTATCAGGGTAGATCATTTCGGCGGTGGTGATGCGACCGCTCTCTGTTGGGTTAGAGGGCTCGAATTGATGATCCGTGTTTTTTTCGTTCTGTGCTTATTTGGTGTTTGCACCAAAAAAACATGGGTTTTTACTAAAATCTGAAAAATAATACATAAGAAAATCGTCGATTATGTTCGAAAAAAACACGGATCATGAGCGGGTTTTTCGATGATCACGTTCCGTGTTTTTTTGGTGTTTTCCATTTCCTATGAATCACAGATCGATTGGGAATAGCCTGTTGTCCATCCTGGCCAAGTTTGGTGAGGCTCCAAGAGTTTATTTGGGGAGGAGAACTTGGATTATTCCGAGAATACGACAGTTCTGGCCAACAGGCCCTCGCCAGCAATTGCCGTGCAAGCTCTACAAACTAGTTGAGCAATTACAAGATTTCGATCGCATCGACCGACCAGCGCACACCACACATTTCCGCCGAAAGCAAAATGCGAAAACACGTCCCGATTTGTGCACTTTCGCGGCATATTGGCAGATTTATTAGTCCCAACACGAACGGTCAGAGAGTGCAGATTCTTGGAGGTACGAGAGTGCAAAAGGGTGCGCATTTTAGTTGCATTTTAGTTGCATTATCTCCAGTTTCGCAGGGCCGAAACACCTCAAAAAATCATTCAGCGCGGCTTTCACTTTCCATGTATAACAAGGGATGGAAACTCCCTACCATAGCTTGACGATCGGAGTAATCGTGTTGGGACGCGTTACGTGTAGTTTGTAATTTAAAGGTGTTGACATAAAATAAATTTCGACTGGCCTAAAATTCTAAAATGTAATACACCTTTAAATTACAAACTACACGTAACGCGTCCCAACACGATTACTCCGATCGTCAAGCTATGGTAGGGAGTTTCCATCCCTTGTTATACACGGAAAGTGAAAGCCGCGCTGATAGTGTATTTATCTCCAGTTTCGCAGGGCCGAAACAGGGCGAATCTGGCCCAAAAATCATTCAGCGCGGCTTTCACTTTCCATACATAAGCACAATTTGAAACTCGCTACAAAAATTGAAAATCAGGGACAAATTTGAATTTAATACAGATATTCGCATGCAAGTAGCTAATACGTGTACTAATTCAAATTTGTCCCTGATCTTCAATTTTTGTAGCGAGTTTCTTAATGAGTTTCTATATGGAAAGTGAAAGCCGCGCTGAATGATTTTTTGAGGTGTTTCGGCCCTGCGAAACTGGAGATAAATACACTATCAATGATTTTTGGGCCAGATTCGCCCTGTTTCGGCCCTGCGAAACTGGAGATAAATACACTATTAATTCGAGTTTTTTGTTGTGGTGGTGTGGTGTGTAAATCCGCTTCAAGTAAGAGTGTGTAGAATAATATGTTCAAAGTTTGTTTGGCATGTTTTGCATAGGTCCTTTGTTGTGTCTGTGCTCATGATAAAATCCTCATCTTTTTCCATATGTTTATCAACAAACAGTCTCTCATATCTCATTTTATTTTTATTTTAGAGATGGCCTTTACTTTCGGAACACCGTCATCCGCTGCATCAAAACCTGCTGGTGAGTGGCTTTGTCCAGTGTTGCGGTAAAGCATATTGTGCAACTTGCAACAATAAAAACCTCAATGTTCTGCGAAAAGTTTGAGGTTTCTATTTTTAGGTAGTTTGTTCGGGTCTACTACATCAACCACCCCAGCTACTGGAACTCTTTTTGGTTCGACGGCTACATCCACGCCAGGTGGCCTCTTTGGGGCAGCTACTGCAACCTCCACGCCTGCTGCTGGTAAGAAGTGGTCTACCAACATGGTCAATATACAATGTTCATATTCAGGGGAAAAACTTTCATTTGCTTTACAATTAACGGCATGCAATCTTGACCTTGACTATGACTAGTGATAAATGTTTCTTGCCACCTCAGTCGATACACATCTACAACGAATGGATGAATTCAATGTTCCTTGTACGCAATATTTTTGAAGAAAAACTCGAATTTTGGCGAAAAATGTTACACATCCACTTGTACTCATGGGGGTTTCCATGTATGCGAATCGCACTTGCGAAAATGACAAATGCCTGTCCATGTTCGAAGCAATGTAATTGACAAGGTTCTGCAGCGATTTTGAATCTAGTATGGAAGTATGGATCTATTTCAAGATAGTACGGATCTATTTCAAATAGTATGGATCTGATACACTTTCGCTGCAGGACCATGTCAAACGTGCGATTCGCATGGGTTACGGTTGGCAGTTGACATGCATGTAAAATGACTTGAACATGTACAACGGTTTGTCATTTTCGCAAGTGCGAATCGCATACATGGAAACCCCATCCGTTGCAGAGACATTGAGACATATTTAAACCCGTTAAGGTACTTTGTTTTCGTCTGCCACAACATCTACACCCGCTGCTGGTACACTGTTCGGATCCACCCCTGCCCCTGCCCCTTCGGCCCCGGCTTCCGGAAGTCTGTTCGGTGGTACCCCCGCTACCACTGCGGCAACTGGAACTGGAGGATTGTTTGGTTCCCCGGCCCCTAATACTTCAATTCCGATGCCGAGAATGTCTTCCTATGGAGGAATGTATAAACCCCGTGAGTTGAAAATTATCTCCTTTCTCACTAATTGTTTACAACGGAACTTTATTAATAAACTTATAACCCCATTTTTGCATATATCGTTTGTCACGTATTTTGTAGTGTACTGCGCTGAAACCGATTATATGCAAGTAGGCATCAGTTCGCCGTATTGGAATTTGTTTTCGTTTTGCGCTTTTTGTCCATTATGTGTCGATGTCCACTGTGTGTGTATTGTGTCTTGTGTCAAACAATTATAACTTATTATAAAAATATAGGTTTTTGTTTTTTAAGCGACAACAGCCACCGTCGTTACTACTACTGCCCCCGGCCAAGGTTTGTTTGGTACCAACATTGCGGGATCTGTTGCTGTTGCGCAAACAGGTAGTTTTAGCTTTCTTTATTGGACAATTGAAAAGTTTCGATTGCATTGCGCCAATATAGCTAAATAGTAGGAATACTCGTCAACTCGTGAAGTCCGTTGTAGTGAACAGTACTTCATCCGTATTTGTTAGAGTTTTTGCGATGTGACTTGGAATATATTTCTGTCTGGAGTCTGGAAACTTTTCGACTTGTTATCTTTTTATTCTTCAGGCACTGCACCCAATGTATCTATCGATCCCAATGCCCCTGTGAATATGAAGACCTTTGAAGAGGCAATTGATGCGGTAACTTTGCTTTGCTTCTTTGTGTTTCGTTTTCTGTCACAGTGATCAACGACAATTACTCGACCTATTGGCAAATACGTAGCCAGAGAACCACAAAGCATCTTTTACTTGGCCTTATCTAAATCGTCGATCATTCTCTTTTGCCCTAACTACTACATTTTAGCTAACTGTCTAACAGGCATAATGCTACATATCATGCATCATGAAAACTACAAAAATTAACTGTGACTCCGGGCTGTGGATAGTGGATATTGTTTGTAGGGCACATATTATAAAAAACATTTTTGAAACTCTCGTCACTCGCGTACTGCTGTACTGCTTTATCTGTCCCGATGTGGAGTTGAGCTGATTGCTAAATTGCTACGCTCACTAATCAGTATGGCATTTAACGTAGACCTGAATTGAATATAATAAGAATAATAATAATTATTATGTTTCCCCTCTGCCTCTTGACCTCTTGAGTGTGTCAAGCCTGTGAGTGCCTCTCTAGCTTGCGTTTTTTCTTATGGCCAATAGGCCAATTTTTATGGAATAAAGGGTTAATAATAATAATAATAATAATAATAATAATAACTAGAACTTTGCAGCTCGCATTGGAAACAGACCGTTCCGTGCAGTTGTTCCGCAGACAGTTAACTGAAGCAAATGCATACGATTCGGTGCTGCAGAAAAATTCTGACAAGGTAAACTTTTCATTTTTTCTATTATTGCCTAAATCCATATCCATAAATGAGCCTCTAGTTGGAATTTTATACCTCCCTCCAACTACCTGTCAATTTATGTATTTTTTTGTAGAAATGTCTAGTACTGGTCCACTTATTATTGAATTTCCCATCCTCGGTTGATATATAGCTGGGTGCACTCCAGCTTTATCTCCCATAAATTTTTGATTCTGATTCAGATCACGGAATTGAACAACGAGCTTTGCGTCCTCGAAGAACAAACACAAAAAGAGGCACATGATATTGCTTTTGTGAATGATCAACTTGCTGGTTAGTGTCATTTTACTTATGTTCACTGTTGAGTTGCTAATAACGATAGCTGTGGCACTTGGCAGTAAACCTTTTTTATTCTCTAGCTCTATTACGTTTTAGGGCAAAACGGGCAATCGCCAGTATGAGTATGTATGGATTTCTCGCAAAATGTACGGGAAAACCTGTTTTGGTAACACTGACAAACAACCGTTTTTAACTGAGGGGCAGGAGTCACCCTCTCTCGCCCCCTCTATCTCTTCAGTCGTTCTTTAATTTCAAACGTTTTTTTTAAGCGTTGGAGAAGGGGATCGTCGATTTGGAGAAGCAATACGAACTACCTCCGTGGACGGAATCTGCCGCATCCGCTGTTACCCTGGCTAACTCCGGAGGGCGTGGCGGAGAAACGCACGCTGATAGAATACGCCAGTATACGTATGTTTATCCCGGTGTATTATATAGTTTCTGTTTCGTTGAGTTACACTTTGTACACTCTTATGTCTGGTAGACAAGTACTTGTTCCACTGTCTTTATCGTCTTTTTATGGAAGGTCCTCATTTAGCCTCTTTTGGGTGCGGGTTTGACTTTAGCACATAGCTATTATTTGCAGATTCGACCTACTAATGTCTACCGATGCCCAGTTAAAGCAGACGGAAGATGATTTGCGCGATGCTGCCAAAATGGTAAGTTTTGTTGCTATGTTGGCTGACTTTGACTGCCTTTACTGTCTTTGACTAACTGGTGACATGATGCATCTGCGTGAAGTGTGAATTTTGAAACGCAACTCATTATTACTATATTGTCATGTTTCAAGGAACTTATAATATTATGAGTATAATAAATTATAATCATTATATATTATAATGAGTATAACAAATGTTCAAATATAAGTTCATTGAAACATTGATAATAAATAATAGACCGAAAGCCGAAAATAAGCAACGATCTGGTAAAACTAGGTCGCGTAGAGGAATGTTTAATGAGAAACTCTTTACTTTTACTAAGATGATCTTTTAGACCGAAGACCTCGTGGCTGCGCGAGCTCCGCCGAGTGCAGATCTATCGTCGTTGAAGAAGGTTCTTGAGAAGCAGATGCTGCTTCTCAACTGGCTGGCTGAAACGAGCGGTTGGTTGAATTTTTAATTTTTAGCTGTAGCTAGAGGGGTATCGATGTCTATTTTGGTGGGTTTTGAAGGTGGTAGTCCCAGAGTTTGTTGTGTGCATGTTTTGATTGTTAATAAAGCGTATGGTAATATATTTTGAATGGAAATGAAGGTAATATATTTTGAATGGAAATGAAGTAGTTTGTCCCTTTTTTGTTTTCCCGTGTGCATGTGACTAGAGTTTAAGTGGTATGTGACTAGGAAGATGGGTCAGGATTCGCCATTTGTTTGGCCTCTCAATTTCTCGGGCGCACGGGCACTAATTACGCTTCTTTGTAAGTAGTAACTTCCTTTGAATTCTAAATTCTAAATATTATACATGCATAACGCACAGTGTTTTCTTTCTTTTAGAAGTAATGGGTGTGGACAAAGTTGGGAATACCTCAATATTTAAGTAACATTTTGTATTTTTACTTTTATTCGAAAATTCATACGACACGGATACTTTCATATCATATACGAATTTGAATTTCATGTGTACTTTATGGAGGTGATTTTCCGGCTCGTATGATAGGATATTATATCTTCCTAATTTCCCACGCTGCCCACGCACTTTGACAATTGCTATTGCCTATTGCGTGCTTAGGGCTTACGACTTTGCTTGCTGGGAAGCGTAGCAATTAGTTTTTGAAAATGGGGTTCAGCGTAGTTGTTCGAATCGTAATCATACATTCTCCTTGGTAGTAATTACTAAAGCCGCGTTCGAGTTGGGAAAAGTTGTGGAATTCCGGAATTCCACCGTTCGAGATGGGGATACCGGAAACGTAAATGTCTTTCCTCTATTTAACCCAACCGTCGGGGTCAAGCGTCATTTTTGGCTCTTGCAGTTGTCCAAAATATAATCCCACAACGATTCCACTACGGTATTTTTGCTTTTCCACGCACGTTTTTCCGTCCAACTCGAACGGTGGAATTCCGGAATTCCACCAACTTTTCCCCAACTCGAACGCGGGCTTAATGAGAATGAGAAGAAAAAGGTTGAAAAATACTGTAGCTTATAACGGCAACTAGTCGCATATTGTGAGACATATATGTGTTGCCTTTACAGTGAAGGAAATCAGACCTTTTGAAATTACCCAAAAAAAAATTATGCGTCTGCTTAGAATAAGACAAGTTATTGAATGTTTCTATTTGCAGGTGAAGTGCGGAGCAAGACTCAGGCCATTCAACTATAAGTTTCTTGTTATTTCGGTTTTCATCGTTGATCTCTAATTCGGTACCTTTTCTGTGTTGTTTCCTGAGAATTACTATTTGTTGACTATCTGTGCGATTTTTTAAATTTGATAGACTTTAATGTGGCTATTTGAGTAGATAATTGTGGCTACTTGAGCAGGTGATTTTGTATGTAAATGGTTGTTACGGTTTATTTTAGGTTTGATTTATTTGTCTTACTACGAATGTTGAATGTCCGGTTACTTTGTACTATGTAATTATATCTTATGAGAATAAATCATTGAATGAGTGGAGTTCTTCTTATTATTATTAGTGCTTATGAGATGACATCTGACAACGAGTCGGTTGATGTAATGAGATCTAGAGGTAGAAATACAGTGGAATAGTGAATGTCTAATGTGTTTCAGAGTAGTTTTTTCTATTCCACAAACTTGTTATCTGCAATTTATTGTATGTGCCTGGTAGAAGTGCAAGTTTTTCCAGTAGAAATGTGGGGTAGATGAAATAGCAAAAAAAAACAGGTACGTTCAGTGTGGGTAGAGGGCATACGAGAATACCGTACACGTTCGGTGCCCGTTGTGGTCTTTCTGCGTATCTTCTAATCCTTACGGAGGAAACTCGAGGAGTGCGCGGCGAAATCTGCGCCAACCGTTCGCGCGGCGAGGTATTCTCGACGACTGCACGCAAATTGATGGAGAACCGCCCGATAAACGGGTTCGCTGCTACTTTGCCCCATCAACGGTACTCATCTAGCAAAAACCTGACACTAAAAACAAGTTAGTTTAATATGGGCTTATATGAAGGCAAATTCATAAAGAGGGAAGTTTTCCCTAACTGACGAGAGTCTGGACGAGGTGCGCGGCGAGGGGTGCGCGCACCGGGTTTTTTCCGCCGCACACCATCGCGTCGTTTGTCCTATGCGATCGCGGCCTTCTAGCTTCTTGAACAATTATCGTTTGTGTATTATGTGGCTGATTGGATGATTTATCTGTATAATAGTTGCGCGAACGCGGCGTGAGATCGGCGAACAAAATTGGCGGCCAATCTCAAGCAGCGTGCGTCTTGCTCGTTTCCACCTTGCCAAATTATATTTGCACGTCAGCTTTCTCATTGTCAGCGTATTCTTTTTTGTACACAACATCCCGTCTTATCGCGGATAATCAATGACGTTTTAATTATTTCTATAGCGATTTGGTTTGACGCATTTCACAATTATGTTCGCATAACTAATACATACATATAATCAGAGATATTATCAGCATATGGGTTTTTCGTTAAGTAGTCTGTGAGCCGCTACACATTGTCTGCGATGCACAGTGTGTAGTGATCTACATTTCCATAAACGAGGAGGAAGTAAAAGCAGCATAAGCACTATGGAAACGATCGTTTCGGGGAATTTTTCATCTCACAGTATATTATTCTGTTATTGTCTTACTCCACGCACAAGGCCACTCGTTGGCATGTAAATGTCTTTACTGCATTGACATCTGAGGGTTCTTTCCTTTAAAGCGAAATGCTAGCCTCTTTGGAAAATTTGCATATGATAAGCAAATCCTATGTATCCTATGCTAATTTTGTACGATTGCCGTGGACGATAGTACAAAATTAGCATAGGATACATAGGATTTCGTATGCAAATTTTCCAAAGGGGCTAGCATTTCGCTTCCGCATTGATGAATAATGGGAGCCTTCCCGGTTGGGAGAATTCGTCCCTACACGGAGAGCCGATGAGTTGCACGCCCCACCATTTCGGGGACACAAAAGGCGCGCAACGAAATGAGAAACAAAATGTGCGCCGAATAGAAATGGGGCGCAAAATGCGCGCCGATCCGTTGCGAACACTTTTCTTAGTCCAGCGCGCAAGTTGCGCCGCACACCATTTCCGCATTCTTAGTAAGGCGCGCAAGTTGCGCCCCGCACCATTTCCGCACCTTTCCCGCACCTTTTCGGCAACGTTTTGGGGATGTTTCTCGCAACAGTTTGGGGGTGTTTTCCGCACCAAAACGGCAACCAGAGTCGGTAAAAAAAAACATTTTCCACGCTCACCAACTTCTTTTGCGGGAAACACCTCCAATCTGTTGCGCGCAACTCTTGAGTTTCGTCTTGTTATTAGTAAGCTTATCCGTGGGTACACTGGTACATAATCATCTGCTTTCCTAAATTACAGATATAAATGCTAGACGTACGACCATCAGCTGTCATACGTGTCCCGTGTAAAAGTGCAAATATCTAGCACTAGATAAGAAAATATGCTACGCGAAAACAAAATGATTGTGTTTTGTGTTCTGAACGCTACTGGTAGTACAATCGCACCACGCGGAATTTATTATGTAAATGGCTCATATCCGAAAGCAAAAAAGATGGGCGGGGCTTGAGTGTTCATTACTGAAGAGCCCAATATGGCTTGGGTTGCATTGGACCATTTTAACTTTTAACTTTTAGTTATGTGCGAGCCTCTGTATTATTATTATTAGAATTATTCTACTAATAACTTGGTAAATGCACACATTTAAAGCGTAATACCGGCCGGTTTTTGAAACACAGAGTTGAACATCATTCTTATGCTGCTTATGCAAAGAAAAATAAGTTAGAATAAAAATCGAGCTAAATTCGAACAAATTAGAACAACTACGTAGACATTCAGTTATCCACGATGCGTTTCAAAAACCGTCCAGTATTTCGCTTTAAATGTGCTTTGCAGTTTCAACGATGTTGTGTTTTGCTTCCGTTTGCCCCTGTGTAATTCATCTTATACAATCTTATAGTCGTTAAACGTATTACCCAAATATGGGTGTGTCTAGCTGCAGGTTTTCCCTAAAGCATGTGATAACTGCTATTTTGTTGTGTTCTATATTTAGCCTGAGAGAGAGTTGAGTTTGAAGTTTGAACCCTGTGTGTTCAGTGTTTTGTTGTTGAAAGGAAAGCAAATCTAGCCACTAATCCAATGTGTGCTTCGTGTTTTCACTTCTCTTTCAATTATTAATCTACTAATCCTACTTTTTCAATAGCCTAGGGCATTTCCCGAGTTATTAATTATTAATTCTCGAAATAAATGGCAGTGAAAAAAGTCGTGTTATGAGTTTTGTTGGAGTTTTTAAGCGGATAATCTTTTTTAGTCGCTGATATTTTTTTAGGGATTTTTGGGATCGAGTAAACACAAGAAACCGTATTCGTTTCACTGAACACAGCGGCAGAAGATTCTACGGAAATGCAGTCGTTTCAATACGGTACCGGTAGTATTCGCGAACGCTATCATGCATTTCTCAGCGTAAGTTTACAATTTTATGAGGAATTTGCTGTCGATGTGTATGATACGGAAAAGCTAGTTCGGCTAAATTGAGTATAATAAGAATAATCTTGTATATCCTGACTTTCACCTAATACCTCTGGTTTGAGCCTCACGATTCTCCAAAGAGGAAAACAACGGTTGCGCTACGAGTTCATGCGCCGCCACCAAAAATTCGCGCTGTAATTAGCTTACCCGAGAAAGGAGTGGAAAACACTATTGCATTCTTTATTTTTACAAATATTCTCCTTTTCAGCAATTTGATCTTGAGAACCTCAGCCAAGCAGCCATGGAATGCCTCAAAAATGTAAGTTTTATGATAACGCTTGCAGCAATATAATCAGGATTCATATGGGTAGACATTGCTGCGGACTACGCGGTATTTGCTTAACTTAACATAGAGCTAACGTTCCACTTGCTTGAAACGACTAATGCTTCTTTGATTTGACTTTGGCCGATATATACGTAATAGTATGTATACCAAATGCATGTGCTTTGATCAACGATTAAATGTATGCTTTATACCTTATGCTTCAAATCTCATCACTGGTTTGACTGGTTTCCCAATGTCTCTGAGCAAAGTTGACGACGAGTTCCAGAGATACTTCGGCTTCAACTTTGTTTACTTAGAAACCAGAATGGTGTAATTAATAACTTTTTCTCTAATTTTCAGTGTACTGTCTGGCGCGTGGTTAGTGTAACACAATTGCTTTTCCTTGGTTTTTCGTCGAATATCTGAAAATTGCAGCAAAATCTTTAGAGAAATGGCAGGACTAAAGCAAGGCTAAGGTTAAGGACCCAAGGCCCAAGGGTCAATGGCCGTGGGCCGTACGACAGACAACTGTCGTCTCACTACCACGCACTTCGTTGATAGATCTCTCTAAAACGAAAATGATTAATGTCATCGGTGTTAAGTGATAGCGGAGATTTCACTTAACACCCACTCGCTTGTGTTTTAAACACTCATTGCTATGGCATCCGACTCATCCTATACTCTAGCTCTTCACTTCTTATAATAGTCACAAATTTTCGCATAAGAACTTCAAAAGTTCGCGCTCACGAGAAACCAACATATTGCTAAGACCTCATATTGTTGCGTGAGCCTGACCCTTTAAAGCGAAATACCAGCCGGTATTTGAAACGCATCTCAAATGTCTGCATTCTTATGCTATTATGCTATGTGGGGTCTAATTGGGGTCTATTTTTTATTCTAATATATGCCCATTTGCATATGATGCATAAATAAAGCAGTCGTACGCGATGCGTTTCAAGAACAGCCAGTATTTCGCTTTAAACATTGATAAAAACAAACATATTTCAATTTCATCCCTTTTATTCGACAATATAGGAAGTCTTTTTGTTGTTGACATCTTGTTGGTCCCGTTTGTTTGGTGCCATTCAGTGCCGCTCCACATTTGCATGTGCACTTTGATATTATTGGTGTTCAGGATCGTATGTATTCTATTATCTTACTGACATAGAATGAATATCTATCTATGGGTCATAAATTTATAATAATTATTATTCCTCTTTTTCTTAATCATCATCATTCACGTGATATCTGCATCTTGGTTGGGGAAGAGCAACTGGCGAAAATAAATTTGCATTCATTATACTAAAAGGCAGACGAGTCGGCTCCGAAAATCGTATGCGAACGACCAATGAGTCACGGTCACGGAACCTCCTATGAATATGCATTTACTTTGGGAAATACTTTGCCTAACATAAAACTAAGAATCGTAGGAAATATAATGACTACATCAAGGAAGGGTAGGATGTCATGCGAAAATGCTATGGCTATATTATGCTATGGCTGTTAATTGGTTGTTAACCAATAAACCGCTATTATTATCTCTAACAATAAGCACACTGAGTGTGAAGTTAATTGTCAGATCAGCTGCCACCGACGTGCAAACCCACGCGGGGATAATTGTGGAATGATAATATGCAATTATTGTTTTATAAGTACTGTTTTTGATTTTCCCAAGAGAATGAAGTGTTTTGGCGTGCCACTTTTTTCCACACCGCTTGTGTGCCGTAAATGCGTCGCTCTTCACAACGTGAAAATTGGCAACGTTACGGCGCGGAAAAAAGTAGCAGGCCGTTTGGTCCCGGCGTGCAAGATGCCCGCCGTAAGGTTTCCGCTTGCACGCCGTGAAGAAGTAAGGTTACCGCGATTCCCATTCCGCTTTATTTTGCACGCCACCACGTTACCAAATGGACTTTGCACGCCGTAAGGTTGCCGCTTGCACGCAACTTTCGTCAGTGCTGACGAAATTTGACTTACACGGCGCGTGCACGTCGCGTGAGAACCCATGCAAAATTCACTTGGCAAAATGGGGGTGTAAAATGCATGCGGAATGGTTCTGGCATACAATTATGCTCGCTGATCTCACGCCGCTTGCAGGGCTTGCACGCCAAGTTTCTCGTTGGTATGCCAAATTTCACGTTGTAGCTTGATTACTTTTTTGTAGCATTCCTGATCCCTTTGTAGCCGTGATGGGTGTTCTGGTATGTATGCGGTCTATTCCTAATGTTCGAGAAGTCCCAGGTGTATTGCATTGCTATACCGTAGCGAGTAGCGTATCGGTTATCAGTGGATGAGACCATGACGTTTCTCCTAGTCTACCATGTAATCGTTCAGTAAAAAGTAGAAAGAGGAAGAGGTTTCCAAGTTGTTAAGTCATAAACATATCCCATGACTTCTCTCGGACAACCATAAATAAAAAAGGTTGTGCGATACCACGTTAAGACAGCGCTCCTGATAAGCTATCAGAAGGTTTTCGGCAAAAAAAAATTGTATTCACTATTGAAAATCTGAACAGTGTTCTGATCCACGGTTTCTTTGTGCTTTCGTCCTTCTCGTAAACATATTTATGCAAATATGAACTTTTTTTATTCAACATAGATACAGTAACTGAGGTTTACTATAGTTGTTGATATTATGAAATCTCCCCTGTCGTTTTACATGATCATGTCGAAGATTTTACCCTTTGCCCATTTCAAAATACCCTTATTTTCATCTCTCCGTATGATTCTTCTGAATATCGTAGAATCGAATATATTCCTTATTTTCAAAAAGAACAAGCTTGTCCGCCAATGCGGCGCCACATTGATGCCGCGTACACGCCATCTTTCATCATTGAGATGATCGGGGTGAATTTCGTAGTGCCCTACCAAGATCTCGTCCAAAGAAGAAAAACGAAAAAGTGCAGATAATGCCAATTATCATGTTTCATTACTTACAGATCGTCCTAATGTTCCGTAGTGTAACTATTCTGCAAATTTTTCCGTGCCAAACTCCACTTTTTGTGTTTTCTGTTTTGGTAAACATGCGCTCGTGAGCAAAGTAACAGTGGTAACACGGTGTCCAAAAACAGTAGGAATTTTGAAAGAATATTGTGGTTTGTGCGTCTCTTTCCTATGGAAAAATAATAACACGATCACTATCACTACGCTGTGTGTTTTGCTCTTTTTTTGGTGTGTGTACGTGGAAAGTGCATTTTTTCATTCAGTTTTTACGATAGTAGGAGGCAGCTGCTCTCGCTCTCTATCTTTCTCTGTGATTGGATTCGTTATCAGCATCAGCTTCTGTTGTGTTATAACCAAGAGGGATTGCCAGAAACAGGGATCAGAAAAGAAATGTGTGATATACCGTATGTTATGTAGTCACCCATAGTAACTAAAGTAAGACTGGAACAACTACTGTATTGCAAGTATTTCCGGAGCAGCTAGTTCTGGTAGTAAAATGCTGGGGTAGCGTTATAAACGCGAGGAGGTAAACAAATCAAATGGCGAGTGTAGGAAGGGGGTAGTATCCTTCGTTATATTTACTGCAAGGGACAAGGCACGGAGTATCTTGCCATTTTATGGCATAAGTTTAGCGTGAATAAACAATTTCCATGATGAGGACTTTCAGCGACTCTACTTTTCCACCCAATCGACGTTAACGGTGTAGAACATCAATTTTATTAATATTCCTTAAAATACCCACGGACGGATTGTTAGCTAGACAAATAAGAATTAAATAAGAACGCATGTATTTTAGTCTTCCGTCTGTTCTTGCGTCCCAGGATCGCCCGTGCAGTTTATATCGCAGCTGTTTACCGTAAACAGCGATAAATTTTCAAACAAAAGTGCATGCACTTTGCGGAAATCGTGTCAATTTTTCAGATTTGATATGGTCTGCTTTTGTCATGTAAATAACTTGTTTTGGTTATAATCTGTATTGTTAAAACTCTGCTCAGTTATACGTGCAATGCATGAAGCAGCATCCTTTCTCTTTTCCAGCATTTGAATCAGTCTCCATAGACTCTTGTTTCTACGCGAACCCAACCCCTGGAACATGACTGACTTCTTCTTTCATGTGCTTGCCTACGTGACAGATCGAGGTGCGATTATGGGGAGGTGCATGCAACTTTTTTCAAAGAGTTCGAGTTCCCATAATTTTTGCGTGATTCTTGCTTGCGTGATCGATATTGATTAATTGTTTACCTTGAATTAGGTAATTCCTAAATTCTATCCTTTTCAAGATGCCGCGCAAGGCCATAAATCCTTTTTCATAAAACCACATAAATAAACCTTGTTTCTCTACTTGCGCTGGGGGTTTAGTTAATTCGGTTGTATTGTGTTTCCGAAAACGGCCTTGCTTTTCATTGTTCAGACAGTATCATCGCTCAAGAGTCAGATATGTCATGGTGTTATTTACGAGCCAGACGAGCCTTGATCTCCTTTTAGCTGCAATCGGGGGTTGTTTACGGGTTTTGCAGTTTGCACGACATACACTTACTTTTATCTTGTCTAGACACGAACTGAGGATCCATGCACACATGCATAGTTTTAAAGCGGATATCAGTTTTCTTTTCCGTTTCTAGCTTTTGCTTCATCTCTCACCGACAATCTGCCCCCCTCCCCCCTAACAGTCGCGCTCGGCGCTAGCACACAACTGCCACAACAACAACACCAGACACAACACTTATGCAGTTTAGAGTCTAGCCACTTGTGTGAGACTGTGAGAGTTCTTTATTCAGAGCGCTATGACCTATACAATTCTAATTGACTGACTTTAGAACTTCCGGGGTATTGAAATTGATGATGCTTCTCCAACGTGACCGGTTCCCATTCCTGTTTTACGCGCGGACGCGGACGTTTTCATTTGGCCAACCGGCCCTTTGGAAACATCCGCGCTTTGCAGTCAGTCGCTCCGAGTTAGAATACAGGAAATTACTTTGGTACGCACTTATGACTTTGGTACGTAGTTAGCCACATGCCAATGCCACATCACATACGCTCAAAGTCACCCGATGGGGAAACCCCCATAGCCCAGCCAGACACGCGTGACTGAAGACCGAGGGGTTTGTTCTTCAGTCTCGTCGTAAAAAAACAGCTTGTCAAGTAAGTCAAAAACATCGTTGGAAAGAACAACGATCTAAAAAATCTCCCCTCCACCCCCTCTCCCTTGCGGATTGCAATTGCAGAAGTACGACGCTAGCCCTAGAACCCTTGCGCACTTTGTTCGATGGTGCTTGGTTGGGTTCAGGGTTAATTGATACCTGATTGATTGTATGTGCGAATTAAGTAGTTATATGTTTTGTCATGCAACGATGCAACTTTTGGATTACTTTCTTATTATTTCTATACTTCTTGCCAGAGCAATTTGTTCTCATTTTAATTTTTCTTCATCAACAAATGTGTATTATAGAGGAAATTATAAGTTATGTCCTGGGCAATTCTAAACTTCGAAACCCACTTTTATCCTTTCCACAGCAATAACAATAATGGGCTCGGTATCGGTAGATTTCTTTACTCCTTTCCGGAAGGCTATAAAATCATCGAAACCTAATAATGTCTCATACGGAGCATTGTAATTAATAGCTTAATTGTTATTTTAAGTCTTTTAAAACAGCGGTGATCAATCGTCGATAAAATAAGTGTCGTTTTGTCGTTTATCACCAAAAAGAAATGCCGCGCAGGCCATTTTTCGCAGAAATGTTCCAATTCTCCTTCTTATCTTGTATTCAGCTTGATTACGATTTTTGTTTTGAAGATTGGAGATTTCTTTTCCTTCAACATTCCAAGGCTGATGACTTCTAAATTACAGTGTTTGGTTGGCTTGATTTGAATGTTTTTTTTTCTGGTTAAGTTTGGTAGTTAAAGCTCTTCGGGAACACCGTCGTGATGCTATTATCATGTCTTGCATTGCACATTTTCTTTTTTGAAAGTGATGTTCCGTCGTCAGTGTCCCTCTAAATGCATGAGCACCTTTATTTTTTTATGGCAATGAATGTTATCGTGGTGGACTTACCTTGTGATCTTCTTTGTTTTGCTGATGCTTCCTAAATCTTGGGTTAGATATCATGCTGATGTATGGGTAAGTTACAATGTACATACAGATAAGTGTATGTACTGTAACTTACCTATCGAGCAGCAGTTTCCTAACCCAGAATTAGAATACCTGAATACCGCAGCAAAAAGAACATCACAGTCTTAATTTAAAGCGAAATACCGGCCGGTTTTTGAAACACATAGTGTACAAGGGCATTCGTATATAGCTTATGCAAATGAGCTAAATTCGAGCAACATAAATTAGAATAAAAAAGTGAGCTAAATTCGAGCAAATTAGCATAAATATGTCAGAATTCAGTTGTCCAAGATGCGTTCCAAAAACCTGCCGGTATTTCGCTTTAACGTTGCTATGTTTTTGTTGTATCCTGAATGGTGGTCGTGGTTGTGTTTGTTTATATTCTTCTTTCCGCAGATTCCCCGACGGTCACTAGTAGCTGACTTCATCTACGGTGGCCAACAACCTGATAAACTTCCAAGAATGGCCAATCCGAATTTGCATATGATTCCGACAGAACTTCTGACAACATGGCTGGCTTACTGTCAGACCCATGAGGACAGCGCTGCACGTCAGAAAGCAGCAGCAGAAGAGGAGGAACGACAGAGACAGTTTGTGTCGCATTGGGTTTGTTCTTTACTTTTCATTTTCTTTTATTGTTCCAGTGCTCAGTTCAGTTATGTACGTGTTGTTGTTGCCCAGTTGCCCTGCTACGTGGTTGTGGACTGCGCTACCATTCCTGCAAAGTATACCAAATGATAGTATGCGTGGTGTAGGTGTATGGTGTAGATGTAGTAGACTTTCTTTTGTGGTGATGTGTATTGTAATGTTGTGTACTTCTCATAATTCACACTATGGTACCTGCTCATGTCGTGGAGGAGGTGGTTAGAGCGCGTTCGGGATGCGAAATCCGCAAAAAAATTTCCATCCCGGAAACATTAATATTAGCGAAAACTCATACCGTATGAATTAGCTTGTAATCTCTTTCGCGCCGCAAGTTTTACATTTCTTCATAAGCCTATGCATACAGTTTGCGTTTTCGCGAATGCTAATGCATGAAATGCTTGCCATCCATCCCGAAAGTGAATTTTGCCGATTTCGTTTTCGGCTTTTCGGTCGTAGAATACATCCCGAACGCGTCGTCCCGTCCTTAGTGCGCATCCGTTTGGGTGTTGAGTCGCGAGATGCGTAAACGAAATGAAAACGCCTAAGTACCATACTAAAGTACGTACCAAATTTCCTTGGCCGATCTCAAATCAACTCATCTTTACAACTTCATGACTAGTGGGTCAATCGGCGAGTGACTTTTTCTCTCCTGCCTCCGATTTCAATTTCCGATATTTTTCATTATGCTTTTCTAGCAGATTGCCTATATTAGGTGCTTAATGTAGAATTATTAGTAAGGAACGAGGGTTTTCCCTGTAAGTTGACCGAAGCACCGTGAAGGCGGTTTCTGACGCAACGCATTGGAAATTTCCCCTGCTTCTTTTTGTGCTCGAGTGCCCGCCCCTATTTCAGCAGCTGTCTTCCTCTCTTGTGTGTAGTATGTGTGTTTGGTGCTTTCTCGGGCGCATGGGAGGAGAGCAGCCAGCTGTCCCGAGTCTCAGTTTGAACTTTTCATTTAGAACGTAAGGACGTTCACTTGGCATCAGCTTTGTGCAACTTGACCTATTGATCTTAAATTCTTAAATTCCGAAATATGTTGGTTTTTCTTACACTCTTCCCGTTATCGTTAGTGTGCTTTTAACGTAGGACCCTTAGTAGCTAAGTTTGCACCTTGCACTTTGTAAGTACGTAAGTACTCCTAATTTGAGGTTTGAGGTCGGGAATGGTGTGATGAACCTTTAGTTTCAACTTTTTCTATTGCGACTATTATGTTTAGTATGGTATCATGTATCAACACGTCTCGATGTAGATGTTTGGGGTCAAAGATTTTTTCTTCCAACTTCCGGGTTCTTTTTTTCACAATACCAGTATGGTTTTTGGTTGGAATTTTGGAAACAACGTTCGTGAATGTAATGTGAGCCCCCGCAATGGTAGTGGTAGTAATCTGGACTAACATTTATACGGACGATGAACCTCTTTGTCTTTGCTCATTCCGTTCTGGCTAGCTTTTCTGTGTGTTAGGTGTTCGCTAATGATTATTTGAGACTTGAGATTTGATTGCCGTGGCCCGTGTTTTACTCTAATCAGTGCTCGGAGTCAACCCCAACCGCAGATTATGACTGTGGAAAGAGCGAAAAGGCCGTTAAAGACTAAATGAACGTCAGTTATGAAAAACGGTTGTATTTTTTTTTGTTAATAGCTAACTTCCTAGGGCCCTAGAGCCTATAGTTTATCAAGCCGTAAGCCGGTTGCCCAGTCATGTCCATAGAATATAGAACAGTGAATCCGTGTTCCTTTATCGTATTACCAGCCGGACCGACAACAATTTGTTTGGCCAGGGCCAGCGCAAGCAATTTCTATTAATTATGTTCTTGTTTCTTTTTTGGCCAATTTCATTGCTTTTCCTTCCGTGACAGTTCCTGTACCTCACTTCTGTTATTATTGTGTTCTGACCGTGGTTGGTCTTTGACCATCTCTACTTTTTAATCTCTTAATTACAAGTAACTGGCAGGCAATTTGTAAATTGCCCACAACTATCTTATTCTATCTTTAGAGATTTTCTAATGCGGTTAGCGTGTTCACTATTCACTTCCAGGTTTCAGTTGGAGTTCTGATTCTGATCTTGCACTTGGTTTTTTTGATTGTTTGCGTGCCGTGCCACAGCCACGGTGACCATTAAAGTGCAAAGCTTTACGACCTTAGATAGTATAAAAGAAATGGCGGAGTTTACAGCGCTGATTAGATAGCTGCGTTTTAAAATTTGCACTTTGTGTTTTTACACCCAGTTTATATGGGTGGGGGTGGGTCGTTCAAATCTCTCTCAAACTCGCAACTTGAAAAATTATGAATTATGATGTGACTGGGCCGCTGGGCAATATGCCCATTGGAATTGGATAGAAAATATCAAAGTGCAGAGTGTGGCTGTGTTCTTCTCTCGACTCGTACACGCTGGACAGCAGCAAACAAATGCTTGCCGCGCCTGTATGATTAAATTAAAAAAAGTCATTCGGTTTGCCACTTGGCTTTGGCTCGGATCGTATTTTGATGCCTCTCCTGCCCATCACATGTTTCGTTAAATTTCAGTCTTGCTGTCATCATATCTGCGGTTTTCTTTCCATGCCACAACAAACGAGCAAACTCTGTAATTTCCTTGCCGCTTGAAGCGAACCTAACCTGTCATCAATGCGCTATAATTAATGTTTACCGACCTTTCACGTGTTTTAGTATGTAATTATGTTAAATTTTCAGATGAGTCCTTCGAACATTACGCAACAGGACGGCAAAATACTGCCCGATAACTTGACTGAGATTATTGGGAATCCGGATGAAAGGATGAAATTATTGATCTGCTCGGCTAAATCGGCCATCGTGACCCCGGACGTGCCGGTGGAGAGGTAGGGAATCGGTATTCTGAATTCTGTAGGAGTAGGTACGGTAACGGTAGTACTTGATTGAACAAAAGGAAGGCTATATGTATACTTGAAACTTGAAACTAGCTGATTGCGATAGTACTTGAAGTTTGTGGAAGTACAAGATAACTAGAGTGGTAGTTAGAATTTAGAATGGCTTTTTTTAGATACTTCAAGTGTCTCGATGACATGTACGTGATGGCGTCCAAGTACGCGGCCGAGGGCAACATTGAGAAGGCATTTCTGATGTATCTCAGATTCATCTGGTAAGTTCTTAGTCTTGATACAACTATTGCGAGCGCCAGAGAAGAAGTACAACTGGGCTGGGCATAATAATAAGGGCTTACCCAAATTGGAAGCTATTGCAATTTTTGTATTTGACTTGGAGTACCTTTTGATTTTGGTTTGTTCCGCAATACACATATTTTATATTTTTCGTCTATCGTCGTTATGGTTATTCTAAAATATTTCTGCCTTAGTCTAACGGAAAACGGACGAGTGCCATTCTCAGTTTATGCACGGAACTTTTTATGGCCTTCTTTACAAATGGTGACATTGTTTATCCTTTCAGCATCAGTATTGACTCGTTGCCTCTGCATGCAGACTATCCCGCGCACCCGGCGCATAAGAAGGCCAAACTACAGGAATATGCTGAAAACGTTAGTTTACTCATTATTTATTATTATTATTTGTTGTCGGTTGTCATTTATATTTTCGCTTTACTTTACAAGCCATCAACTTATCAGGTAATATGTGTGTGTCCCTCACAGGTGCATTTTTTTCTTGTATTTTGTGCAATATGTAATTGAATTTGATTTTTTGACAAGGCGAAGGCGTCCATTTTTATTGTTATTTATGAATAATGAATGCAACGACCTTTGTACGTGAGCGACTGTCGACTGTGGGAGTAATTTCCCTAATTAATTGGGTATAATGTACGTATAATAAGTCATATAAGCAATGTTTTTTTTCGAACGGTTATGGTTTAACCGTTTTAAATTATCTTCGATGATGTCGTTGAAATAAGCAAATTAATGTTATACTATTCCTTAGGCTCTTCAATATGCAACCCTGGCGAAGCAGATGCTCCAGGCACGCTACACCAGCGAGGCGACAATGCTCAGGGCCGATATGGAGGTGCGCAGATCGCAGGTTGGTTTTATGAAAATTACCTTGTTGTCAGATGGTATACTGTATCTGTTAGTGTCTGCGATCCAAGTAATCGCCTAACTGTAGTCAGATCTGATTGAATAAGCGACACCACTGGATGGTGCGTTGGACCTCATCGGGAGATTCGCGATTACTTCGTAGTACATACTATGTCCGTACGACTCAAAGGTGTGCTTTCAGCTGCGTTCCGTGCGCCAGTCTCCGTACACTCGGAACAAGGCACCGCTTCTGCAGTCTCGCAATTCTGGCGGCTCGTCGCCTTCTTCGTCCAGTTCGAATTCCAATTCGAACTCCGTGGATTCTCCGGGCTCCACGTCTCCGCCCCTTTCTCCTGGAGGGTACGGTAGTTGATCTGTTTTATTGATTGTGTACGATGAGTATGATATACTGTGCGTGTTGCTACTGTATACTACTTTTTGCTACAGTATGCAATGTGGTGATCCGCTGTTTTGGTGATCATGTGATCATTGTTTCTCCTTCCAGAGGTGTGGACATCTCGCATCTGCTCAAGACCCCCGCCACGGTGGAGGCTGCCTTCCGTGAAGCGTTCGAACTCCAAGACGCCATTCGAGAGGAGGAGCAAGAACGCCGTAGAAGAGAGAAGATCCCAGAGACCATGTGCATCCCCAATGAGATGATTCAGAAGTGAGCGATATTTTGTGGTTGTAAGGGAGTACAGGAGATATTTATGTGTCTTACGTTTTACGATACCTAACGTCAGATTTTGTACCTTACTGTATTTTATGCTTGGTTGGTTGATTGGAGACGAAAGGATGAAAGATGAAAGTATGAAATGAAAGGAAAGTTAATTGGAATTTTTATATGTACTAGGTTGGATATCATATTTTGATAACTTATGTTATCACCTTTCGTTTCAGATTCAAGGACCTGGCCAAGCCGGACATGGACCAAAACAGAGAGACGATTGGAATTCTATTTGGAACGATGGTTTGTTTGGTTTCAGAATAAATTAGGTTTATTACTTCCTATCTAGCGCGGTTCATTTGAGCTCCTTATATGTTGCTTGGAACTTGAAACTCGTAGGTGTAGTTGTTAAGAATCAGCATTAATCTAATTCCTTTATAGCTTCGTGGTCGCTATATTGTGTCGCATCTGTTGCTCCCGCCGCAGAAGACTACGTCGAATGAGTCGGAGATTACGGATGTCACTACAGTGAGTTTTTTTTCTCCTTCTCTCTCTCTCTCTCTCTCTCTCTCTCTTTGTGTCTCCCCCCTCTCTCTCTCTTCTGTCTCTATACATAGAATTGAAAGTCACGTAGTCCCGTAGTCGCCTTCGAGGAATTTCTTACTTCCGTTACTTTAATATCATCCTTAGTTAGAGAGTGTCTAGATGTGGGCAGTTTCGATAGTTGAGTTGGCAATGATAAAGAGGGCTCGAAAATATGCCTTTGCCGCGCGTATTTTCTGCTTTGTTTGTTTTGTAATACACGGCGATCTTCTGATCTTGTGGCCTTTGTGGGCTATTATGAATCACATTGCCCACAAAGGCCTAATGTGAAAACAGCTGCGTAATACTTCATACGTAGGTCCTTAAGCCTTATTCCGTATTTGATATTTATTGTGTTTTATTTTTTTTGCAAAGTGGTGAGTACGAGTAGGGCGATGTACCTACCCAATTTTGCTAATTATAGGAGTGGGGTCGGGGATCTTTCGTATCCTCAGTATATGTGCTAACTGGCGGTATTACTTTACTTTTGCTTTAAAATAAAGATAGTTCGAAGGGAAAGTAGTATTCTGTATTCTTTTTCCCATCGAATTATAACTTGTAGTCGGATTTGTACTTGCATTTTAAGAAATTACTGTAGTACAAACCTCCACCAGTCAGTGCTTGTTTTGTAGTTGTGTAATTAATAACTGAACTCGCATTTTTGCAGTTCAATAAGTGTTTTTCGATGGGGATTGAAAGTGATCTTTGAGTGTGTTTATTTTGTGGCCAAGTAGAAGTATGGGATTACGGATTACGGTGGATTTGTACTGATAAAGTGAAGACCCTAAGACCCTTTCATATTCTCAGTCTAATCCCTCGTATAGTGAGAATAAGATTATAATTCGATAATATGTAGATTGCCCCTTTCTAGGCATCTGGGATTGGATTAGTGGATATTTGCCACATCGTTGTTTGCTCTCTGCCGTTGTGTTTTGTAACTGACTGTGTGTTTTTTTATTTACCCTTTATGACGGAGCTTAAAAGGATTAGGGACTGGGGATTAAATATAGTGGTATAAATAGTGGTATAAATAGAAAGATCTTAATTCTCGATATAATGCGAGTTACTGTAAGTCGAATGTGTGCTCCCTCATTTAACAAAGGGTGTAAAAATAAAATGAACGGAATGAAGGTAACTTGTGTGGAGGGGATTCAGGAGCGAAGCATCTTGGCATCTTCCAAGATAATAAGATATTGATTTTATTTTATCAGTTATAAACTAAGGTCTTTCTCCATTTAGATCAATGACATGGTCTACAAGCACGGAATGCAGATCCTCGGCTGGATTCATACGCATCCGAATTCGGTGAGTCATTTTTATGGAATATTGTGAATTTCTTTTTCTTTGCCTTCTTGGCCTTCTTGATCTTGATGGCCGAGATGGCCTAAGCTTGAAACTTGTGTATGACATTGAGACGTGTAGTGTAGTCTTACTTGGGCACCACTGTGCTTCGTCATCGTATTATGTACACTACAGACTCATTTTCTGTTTTAACGGTATTTTCTTTTATCATAAGTCTCTATTGTTCCCTCTACTTTCTTCTGTTCTTTTCTTCCGCCTTTGCCGTTCCTTTCTTCTTTTTCCCTTTGCACTATGCACTTTCAATTTTCATCAAATTAATGGGGCACGTAGGCATATCTCACAGTATTCCCTTTATAAGTCAGAAATGAAGAAAAGAAAGTGGGACAAAAAGATGGCTCCTTGGAGATGTGTAAGAAATAGAGTGCGTCAGCCGTTTATAATTATTCCATATTACATTGATCTATGTGGTCTATATTTGGGATTCGTCTCTTTAATTTCTGACATTGGAATAGCTGAGCTAGCTTCTGAGGGGTTGGGTTAGTTGGGTTGTGTTCAGCAATGTTATTGAGTAGTGAGTGTTTTGCCGCTGATATCGTAGTATTGTAGTGAGTGTTTTGCAACGGTACATTATCTTTGTGGAGACCATGTTTTGTTTGGATCGCGCGATTATTTTGAAACCAAAGATGTATAATGTAAAATGTACATGGTGAGTGGGAGATGGAGCTTCAAATTGTATATATACTCATTTTTTATTGCATTGGTAAAGTTGTATTTGTAAAGTTGTATTTACTCAATTTACGGTGAGTACTCTGTTTTTTTCCTCCACATTATTGTAGTCAGTTGCCCAGGAGTTGTATCTCGTTAGTTTTTGTTGATAATTAAGTTGTAATTGGGTTATTAGGGAAGGTGAAAGGGGATATTCTTTGATTTAGAAGTCTAGTGCTAAACAAAAACTCTTCCTTTAAAATTCCAAATTATAAGTTTGCAACAATATGTGTTTTAGTGTTTTGTTGTTTGCACGTATGCCCCGGGTATGTATTTTGCTCTCTCTATATCTCTCTCTCTCTGTCTCTCTCTCTATCTCTAGATAAGTTCCCTGTGTCCTTCCCTCGTGCAAATAAAAATGGAATATTAGGTAAATATTTATGCGCCGACAGCACGCTGTGTACAAGTGTACTATTTTTGCTGTACTTGGAATGTGTTTTGGTGTTTTTAAAGTGAAGAGAGAGAGAGAAGGGCATTGTGTAATCACGTTGTTGAGTTCTGAGCGCTGAACGCACGGATGCGTCTAAATTTAGTCACACTTGTGGGGGTCTGATTTTACGAGGGAGGCCATACGGTGGACCTTGGACCTTGGAGCCTTGGACCTTTGATTGCTTATTGCTTGAAATGCTTGATGACGAACGCAACACAACTGAGAATAGAAAATCCACATATAATTGGAGTAGAAAATAGACCTGTTACCGTTTATAGCTAATTAGCTTTGTGAATATGTGACCGTAATTTCACACGCCTTTTAGCTTGTTTACAGTTTACACTTTGTTTGGCTATAGCTGTGAGCTATACGTGCTAAAAATGATCAATAAATTTAAGTGCTCAAGAGTCAAGAATAAGTGTTCCCTTCCCACGTACGTAAGTGGGGAGGGGAGAGGGGTGGAAGTGGAGCTTGCTTAGTTTATGATATAGTTACACAGTTACAGTAGGTTTGGTTGAGAAGGCTAAGTTAAGTGCATGGGGGAACTTGGTAACGTGAGCTAACCTCGGTTCATGCATCAACAATTTGTTTTGGGAATTTTCAGCTGGAGGTTTTTGGTTTCTCCTGCCCTATGTTTGTTTATAGCTTTTGAAGTAGCGTTGATGTTTGGAACTTGGAACCATATATGGCTCTATTTTGGGGCTGCTCTGATTGTGAGCATATTTAAGCTTTAGAGATACAGTATGTAGTTGTGTAGTGTACTACGAGCATCTTACGTAGTATGTCAGGTGAAAGTGGTACTTTTTGCTGCAACTACCAATTATGAATAAATAGAATAGAATAAACATAAATCTGCTGACTGGGGGGTTTTAAGCGGTTTTTGTTTTCGCTCGCCACACCGTGATAATCTCATTTTTTGTATTTGGTCACAAATTTGGATTAGTGGGTAAAGTAAATATGAAAAAAGTAAAAATCAAACTTCTATATAGCCCATAGAAATCAGATAATGCGATGCCTAAAATCGTAAATAATGGCAGTAAACAAAAGGGGATTAATAATGTAATCTCTTTATTTTTTTATTTTTTTTATATATGTGTATATATGGAAAAGAATTAAGAATTCAGTAATGTTGAGATTTGGGATCATAATCCTTTCCTTCGATTTGCCTTATTGCGATGTCTAACTCTTTATTGGAAGGAAAGTGAGGGATCGGCAGAAAATGATTTAATTTAAGACAGTGACGAGATCGAAGTGAAGTAAAGCCCGTTTGATGGACACAGTGTTCCCATATGGTGCATCCAAATGGCTGCGCTATACTGCGCGATTTTTTTCAAAATGTGTTTCAAAACCAGCCGTTATATCGCTTTAACCATTATAAACGCATTGCATTCGGAGGAAAACTGTGTGACTCATTTGTTTGGAATGTGGGGGTCCTACCGTGGTACATAAGCATAGCTTGGCATCGACATTTACTGTTTTGTTTGTAAATACTTAAACAAACTTTAATGTGCCCTGTTCTTGTTTGAGCTTTTAATTTAGTATCGTATCGTACCACACAAAGGCACAACGGCACAACATCTAATTGAAAAGCCAAGGTCATAATCCATCATCGAATAACATGCTCATGTGAGAGATTTGTGAAAAGTGTTGTGTATTAGACGGTGTTTTGGTTTTTGTGTTTCGCTCGTGTGATGATAAGTTGCGAACGTGTTGAGTGTGTGTGACGCATGTAGGGCGAGTGGGAAATGTGGTGCTTGGATCTTGTTTAGTTTCTAGAAATAGAAATAGAGCACTTCTATTTTGTGTTCTGTGAGTTCTCTGAGGTTCTGATGCAAATGCAACATCACATCGCTTGGCGCTTTTATCTGTTCTCCCTCTCTCCTCTTTCCCACAAGTACCCAATTGTATGACCTTGCTTCTCCCTCTCGCTCTGCTTTTATTTTCATCTATCATACTTTCCTGTCAATCCTGTGCTCCCTCTCTCTCTTTTTCTCTCTCTCTTTCTCTCTGTCTCTCTCTCTCATCTCTATGTGTGTGTGTTTTGTGGTCCGTGTTTTGGTTCATCGAAACAAGTGTACAAACTTTGCCCCTTCTAAATAGCCTTGGTGCTTCTTTCAGCTGACCAACAGTGTTAGGGACATTGGACTCTGGACTGTGTGTAAAATAATAAAAGGGGGCAGGAAGGAATAATTGGTTTGTGTTGAAAATTGGAAGAGAAAGGGGCTGAAATCTGAAATCTGAAATATGTGGGAAGGGAATTATTGACTGACTTTGGAATCAAGCGGTTTGATGTATCGATCTTTCTAGCCTTGTCAATCGATAAATAAATAGGACGAAAGACGAAAGTTGGTTTGATTCGAACTTTTCTCAATTTAAGGGCAGGCAGCAGGAGCAGCCATAAAAAAAATCCTTGATTCATTCGTTTATTGTAAAGTGATATGGCGCAGTCATTCAATGACTTTAATTGATGTGTCATGGAATTTGAGAGATAATTCATTTAATGAGTCAGGCAATTCAATTCCAATTGTGCTTTCGCTATTGTGTGTTTTGCACTGGGAGTGATGATTTAATCGTGAAGCCCCTGATAAAAGCTTTTGGAGTGTAGGGAAGTGGCCTGCTTCTATATGAGATACGAGTGTGCTGTGTGCACGGCAATAAAGTGTGAGAGGGGGGGGCAAGGTAGAAACAGATATTTCATAAGAAAACGGAATAGTTGCCCCGAACACAGAAGAGTTGTCTGTAGCTGTAGCCGTAGCAGGTCACTGACCATTTGGTGACTAGATGACGACGGTTTTCGACAAACCTTGGTCACGACAAGGGGACAAGATCACACCAAGTCCAAAGTCCAAGGGTTCATCAACATCAAATGGTTTGACCTTTGGCCCACGAACGAAAAATCGGTGAACCGTCGACCCTCCGTTTCCTATATTGATTTTATTCGATATCAAGAAGTTATGTATTGAGTTTTGTTGGCTCCTGTGTGTAATGATGATTAGGATATAGTATCCAACTGTGCATTGCATGATCAGTGTGTGATTGTGTGATGTGTATTGAGCTTTGATGCACGTCGTTGATTTGATTGCGTCGGAACTCGGAACTGGAATGGGGAGATAGCTGGTGAGATGTAGGAAAATAGAAAACTGGAGGCATTTGGATCAAGTTACAGCGAGGAAGCGAAACTTGTTTGTAGGTTGGTTTGGAACTTAAGCGTGGGAGTGTGCCGCGCAATCCTCGCACATGTGGCTCACGCTGAGTGGGTGTACGGTGTACCACACACTGGAAAAGAATGCTGGTTTCCTCTTGATGCGCTTTCGCCACCGATTTACTTGTGGTGCTGTTTAGCTGTTTTGAGCAGTTGAGTTGAAACGTTGGAGAGGGCACATATATTATAGAGAGGCAAGGAGAGAGAGCAGAGCGCTGCAGTAGTTTGTTTCACCTTCACCTGCAACTCATTACTCCATCTACATATGCACAAAAGTCATAAACTTGGAGCACGTAGTAAGTTGTGGGTACTTTGGACGTGTTTTCTCTCTCATTCGTATAGTAAACCCAATCATGTGGCCAATTTTCCAACGACGCGGAGTTGTTTTCAAAAAAGAGCTCTTATTAGGTTGAAGTTTGACCCCTCCGTTCCTTTGCTTGTGATGTGCCTAGTTTTTTTCCCGTTCGCCTTCGACGCATAGCGGTTGGGTGCCTCTCGCGGTCGTTCCTCTTTTCACTTCTATCACTTGTCCGTTCTCCCTTCTCTTCCTCTTTCTTCCTGCAGTCTCTACTCCCTTCTCTTCCTCTCTCTTCCTGCAGTCTCTACTCCCTTCTCTCCCTCTCTCTTCCCGCAGTCTCTCCTCCCTCCTCCGTGTCTTAGCACTTTATTCTGGGTTTTTCTCCCCGCAACAAACGCTCGGAATCTTTGAGTTTTGTTCACTTGGTCTCCTTTCTGATAGGTGGAATGGAGCTAGAGAGGAGAAAGAGGAAGGAGGAAGAGGTAGGAGAGAGGGGGAAGGGTAGGAGAGAAAGAAAGATAAGAGAGAGAGATCCGGGGTTTGCAACATGAATCGAGGCTTGAGGCACCAGAACAGAGAAAAGGGAGGGGTGGTCGAAAAAAGGGAGAACGACCGCTCCCTTTGTCCCATAAATAAGATGCGGGGAGCCCATATTGGCCTGCACGAATAGCTTTTCATACTACATACGAACCGATACACAACAAGATCTATCGGCCGACGGCCAATGGAGTCCGAAAGATCAACCAGCAATGCACGGTGCATGCACGGTGTATGCGACGGGGGGGGATCGGGGCCGGAGGACGGGCCGGGGACCGGACTATGGAGAGCAAAAAATTCAGTGGGGGGTCCGAAATGTTCGACGGAGAACATGATGATGGGAATGTGGTTTTCATGGAGATTGTGATTATGGAAGGGAAATATAGCTAACCAGCGGAGGGTAATGTATTCGGAGAGTATGTCATTAGCGATAAATTGAAGATTGAGGCGTTACGCAAACGTATACATTACATTTACATTTCGGAGCTGGTCTGCTTTAGTTAGTGGTGTTTGTGCGCTAAAGCGGATTATTTCTGTGCCATTTCTAATAAAATATTGAATGTAGAATTCGTCACCCACCAAAGCATAAACAAATGTGAACGTGCCAAATGGCAACTCTATGTTGGATCGTTTCCGTTTTTTTTGCCCAGCTGTCGATCAGGATGGGGAGAGGCATCTACTGGGTTGTGTTCTCATCTCGTGGGCATCTCTCTCTCTCTTTTCCTCTCTCTCTCCTTTTCTCTCTCTCTCTCCTTGGAATTCTCTCATAGAAGAAAAAGCCGACGTGCGAAATCTTTTGAAAATTCCATTGGCATATTCAAAACGAGGAAGTTAGTTATGCCCTGAGGCTACCTTATGCTACGGCGTAGTAATGCGTAATAATGCGTAAGATCATGATTTTTGATTTCTCTACTGCTAATTAGGTGGTTAAAGAGGGCTTCAATGGCCAGGGCTTTCCTGCTGTTTATGGTATATCGCGGCTTAATTAATACGCGTAATGCGTGTTGTGTGAGCACGTGCACGTGAGCAATGAGCAATCTCGGAACATCCAATTTCACACGTAGCTAATCATACTTCCGTGAGATAATGCAGGCGAGTTACTTATAGCGCAAGTTGGAGTGTTGCGGAAAGTTTTAGATTATATGTCAAATAGGATGTGAGAAAACGCTGGGTTTTACCAAGGGTTTTGTTGTGCTTTTTTACGCAGACTAATACGTTTCGGTGATCGTGATCCTCAAAGAGCGGCGAAATGTTGAAGAAACGTGCCAATTATTATGCACTGTCGTAATTGCTTTTGCTGACTGGGTGCTCTTTTCATACGGACTTACGGACCTGTTTCGTTGCTCTCTGAGCTCATTATGTGTGTACGTATAGATGTGGGACCACGAGCGGGGAATTGACAATACAGCCGATATTTATTATTCCGATCCTGCCTTTTGAAAATGAACGAATGATATTATGCCTTTCCTTTCCTTCTCTCTCTGTCTCCCATGCACGCTGTTCTCTCTCTCTCTCTGTCTCTCTCTCCCTGTATGTCTCTCTCTGTCTATCTCTGCTTTTTTTCGTAAAAAGAATTTTCTAAAAAAGGGGATATCTATCATCAGCAGGAAGTGGAAAAATGTTTCCATTTGTTGGGACGGACGTGTAGTGATTATTTGGTGTTCATAAAATCACAAAAAGTTTGTATAATAACGAGGAAGGAGTAAAGACTGATGTATTTTGATTTTTCTCATATGGAGGTCTTCTAACAAGTTCAAGGGAAGGGAAGGGAAGGGAAGAGGGGGTGCAAGTTCAAGGGAAAATTTTGGGGGAAGGGAATGAAATAGAATGTTGACTTGGGGACGACGGACGCGGAATGCGGTTATTCTTTTCCGCTCCCATATTATTGATTGATATTGATTGATTGATTTCAGCCGACCTTCATGACCTGTGTGGATCAGCATAAGCACCTGCCCTACCAGAAGAAGTGCGCGGACGCGGTGGCCATTGTCTGCTCGGAACTTGAGTGAGTTTTACTGTTCTTGATTTATTGCTTGGTCGACTGAATCGATGAGAGTTCCGAAGTCTTTGAAGTCAGCAAAAAAGCAATTACGTGAATAATAATTAGCACGTTTCTTCAAAACCCCGCCGCGCATTTATCATCACCGAAACTCATTAGCCTAATTGTAAGGAAAAAAAAAAGAAAAAGAGTTTTTGGTTTTTTTGAGTAATAGTGTACGATCGATGATCGCAAAAAATCCTCTATTTCTTTGGCTCGTTCTAGAAAACAAGAATTATTATTTTGAGGGATGTTATTTTTGGTATTATTTTCGCAACGTTCCATGAAACACACTGTCAGGATGAGAGCGGTTTAATAATTGTGTATTAGATTAGATTTGCTTATAGTATTTTTAAAAGTCGAGTAGTTGAGTAATTCCCTTGTTTTCAGGGTGCTCACCTTTAAGCTCACCGAACTGGGAATGGATACCGTGGGTAAATGTGACATTCCCCATGGAATTCACCACACTTATCACTCGAGCGAGAGACACGATCATGATCAGCTGGTGCAGGTTCGTCGATTGAATTTTTACTCTGTTGCGGTAGTTATTGTTCCTTAGTTATTTATTATTTCATAACTTGTACTGAACGTGGCATCAGCAAACCCCGGAAAGCTTTCTGATCGAGCCCGAGACTGGAAAGACGCGTAAATTTGGCCCGCATCGCAAAAATTTTGAGAGCTTGTAGACCGGCCCTTGGCGGGAGGTGTGTAGCCTGTAGCCTAATTTGCATATAGAGCATTGCTGAGGTTATTTGACAGTTTCTTGGAAGGATTTTCACCGACCGAATGGTGGTGACAGGGGAGCATTCGGCGGGTGCATTATACTATGAACAGAATTCTGGATAGTATAATTAATAACCATCATATGTTTGTTTGTTTCAGACGGCTACCCACTGCACGTACTCGTCGACGGCCAAGATCCGTGTGCTGGACTGCCGCACCCCGGAGACCACTCCCAACATGTCTGACTCGATCGGTCTGGGAATCAGAAGATTCTTCTAAATTGACGACGGTTCCGATTTGGTCTTATCTTCTCAACCCTTCTACACTCCTCAATTCACAGTCGATATTCTACTCTCTACTAGGAATGCATATGTACTCCTCCCTCCATTAGCTCACGGTATTTGTGCCCGGAAAGGGCATATTCGGTGTAAAGGAAACCTTTTCGCCGCATAAATGCCGCGGACGCTAATCACTACTCTGTCTTTGTTGTTTTAGGGTCATTTACTGCTCCATCTCCACACGTGTTACTATTTTCAGTTTATAATCTTCTATTGTACTTTGTAGTTTATAGTTCAGGGTCGCTTTTAGGTTTTCTCTCGGTTTAGGTGCTTTTTAGTCTGTTAGTCTCTTTATTGTTTTCTTTGTATAGATCCCTGGTTTTGTTTACACTTTATTGTTAGTTATTAGATATTGGTCGTGTTTCGCTTTACTTAGTATATTTCCTGCCTCTGCTTCTTTGTTTTAATTGCACTGCTGTTTCAGCTTTAGTCCAAAGTTAGTCTGATGAGGTCGTATTGATTCAGTATTTAGCACCCGGTGGTCTTAGATGATTTTAGACTTACCGTAATCATGCATTCGATTCGGCCTCCGTCCAATTCCTAACTATCGATTTTTTTTCTTTGCCATCATGCCCGACATATCTGTGACAGACGCAATACTTGCAATTACCTTTTTTTTTCCAAAGTTTACTGAACCCAAAGAATGGAAATTTGGTCATTGATATTGATTAGTCTTAGTTTTTTTTCTGTTCAACATCTTGCATGAGTCTACGATATTAATACCCCTATAAATTAAGACGGAAAGTGGCTTTAAACAGGGCAACCTATTTTTAGTGTAGCCTTTATACCATTAGTAGACAACTCGGTTTTCCCCTCGGTTTATACTTATCTTGTTTCCTCCCGGTAGTATGTTTTAGTCAAATTGTAGTGGTAGTGACCATTTTTCATTGCAATGCATGGCATATCTGAAAATATTGTTAGTTTTCTAGGACGGTTAGTAGTGGTTTACTTACGAAAGGTTGAATATTTTAATCAATTTATAGTTACTTATATTTATCCCGCCCTGGGTTTTCTTCGTATCAATATCATATAAGTTCTACCTGAGTAAACTAGCCTCTGTTGATTGCTGTCTTTTTGTAATTCAGGTTCTTTCATAGTATTTTAGTATTGAAAGTTGTATTCTTTGTTTATTTTATCCCCTTTTGTAAGTCTCCGATTTGAACCTTTTATCGTTGTTTGTTTGAGTTTTGATTTTCTTTGTATCGATTTTGCTAGTTGAATTTTTACTGCTTTCCTCGTATATTTATTTGGTAAATTGAATAAAGTAGATTGAAATTTGTGTTTGTATCTTGGCCTTTTCATAGTTGGTATTGGGCAAATATTATTGAATTACGATCACATGGCAAGGTCTTTTTTCAATAAGAAGATCAAGGTACACATATATTTATGATTGAATCGACACGTAAAACAGGAAATCAATAAAAGAAGTATATTATTAGATGAATTAAATAGGAAAGACAGCGAACGAGGAGGTTATATTCATTGGGGAACGTAAAATGGATTTTGAGAATCGGGATTGGTTTTTTTGGTGGTCTTTGACTAGAGAAATCAACATTGCATGGGGTTACGATAAGTAAACTAGGCAATCGTTAGATGTGCATGTAAAGTTCCCTAGAAATCGTAGTGAGTCCTATTTATAGGACCAGTGAATTTGCATATATATATATATATATATATATATGTAAATACGAATTAGATCAAGATGAGAGCTAGCTGACTAAATGTAAGAAATAACACCGGTATTCAATGATGGCTTATGCGGAATTGAATAAATATACATATTTTGGTCCTTTATTGAAGGCTATAACTATAGCAATAGGTGATCTCAAAACGATACCTCTCTCTACGTTGAGCTATGCTAATTTACTCTGATTTTTACAGTATATGCGAAAATGAAGCAAATCGTCCTCAGGCTACCTGACGTCGGTAATTCTGTATTGGCCGCTACATATAGAAATATAGACGCGAATAAATTATTATCATAAGAATCTATGGGCGTATGTTAATAAGAAGACCATTATTAATGAGGTAGTACTGTATTGATGTGAGGAACTAGAAAACGGTGATGCTCCGGCACCAAGGCGGATTACGCGCGGCTCACTGGGAGGTCCCAGACCACCCACGTTGTAGGCGGCCACCTGGAAGCGATACTTGTTTAATTGTTTGATTGTTGAATGGTTGAAGAACACTGAATCTCCATCATCTTGCTGAAAAACCGCGACCGCGCCGCTGATAGAAAAGTGTGCGCAGCAAAAACTGTGACGCAGTTTGTGGGGTGAATGCGCTAAGTACCCCAATTGGAATTAAAACTTTTCTTGTATATTTATATCACTCACTTGAATAGTGTACTTATACATAAGTCTTAGACCGTCCAATCTGGCTGATGGTTGATTTCGATCGATTAAGGAGGAATCGGACATCTCCAACACGACGGCCTCGGAGCGAGCTTCTGCGATGTAGACGAAGATCTGAAGAGAGAGTAAAGCGATATGCATAATATTAATTTTTACTGGTTTAATATAAGGCCGACTTGATCGGCACCAAAAAATATATATATTCTGTGCGGCGGTATGTTAGATCTATATTCTGTGCGACGATATGTGGTAAACAATGAACCGATATCCGCTAACGAATTGGTTATTGCGCTTACAAACCAGTTTGGAAGAGTATCTCAATACTGTCCTAACTAACGGGAAGTATCATTAAAGATGTACAGCTTGTTTTTATGTACACATCTGAGAATACAACTGTCCAACACACGTTTCAAAAACACAAAGTTATATCGCTTTAATGGGGCTATCACTAAAGCAATGGCGAAGGTGCAAGTACAAGTTTAACTGCTGAACTCGCAACTCCAGAACTCACCTTATAACCGACGTCTCCGGTTTGATTGCGGAATTCCACGGGCGTCCACTCGATAATTGTGGTGTAGTCGCCATTTTCAAGGGTTTTCAATCCCAGACGACGTATTTGGGGAGCTTCAATTGGTGGGGCGATCAAGGTGCGGACACGTGGCTGAAAATAATCCTAATATAAAAAAACTCTGAAATGATCGGAAGATATTATTTTTGGTCACGGTAACTCTATTATTGGGTAGATCCAGAGTAACAACTACAGCTAGAGGTCTAACACGAGAAAATATGTGGATTTCTAAAGCTGCTATTCATTGAACGAGCCTTGAATAAATGAGCCGCTATGTTAAAGGGACAGGCCCATCAAAGTAAACCTATATTTACGATACGTCCATAATGACTATCAAGCATTTTTATTACAATATATACAAACTAAATTTCACATTTATTTGCCATTTAAAACTTTTTTACGAAGCGCTCTGCTCAAATGTATACCATAGAGCCGCAAATATCCTTGTCGTCAATGCAAATTTATCGTGCAATTATAATGCGATTAAAATTTGCATATATAGCTTTGAAATCTGCAGTTTTATGGTATACATTTGAGCAGGGCGCATTGGAAAAAAAGTTGTCTAGGGCGTATAATGGTGAAATTTAGTTTGTATATATTGTAATAAAAATGCTTGATAGTCATTATGAACGTATCGTAAATATAGGTTTATTTTGATGGGCCTGTCCCTTTAAGGAAAAGTTTCCTCGGGTTTCTTACCGCTGGAACTTGCTGCCCAGCCCTTCCCTGTGCATCCATCGGAGTCAGAGTGCAGGTGTAGAGAGCGTCGGCACGAAGACCGCCAATGAACCAATCTGTATACTCGGCAGACACCGAGAGAACTTCGGTTGAGTGAGAATCAGATGAGCAGACGATCTGTAAGATAAATTTGGTAGTGAGGTTTACTGAGGCTACGGGCTCATTAACTGAAGTTTCTAACTAATTTCAAGACTTTGTATTTGTCGATTTTCTTCCGTACATGGTACATTTTTCGAATAGAACGTTTATATTAACAATTGCATGGTCTATTTGGTTTTTGCCTCTGCTCTACTGGTCTAGTAAGCGATGCTATATGCTCACGTGCTATGTACTATGTGCTAATTGGTTCACGTCAGATGTCATAGTTCTCTAATATATTTGAAAACGATTGGGATATATAGACTTTCATTTTCGAGTGTAAATCTAGTGGGAAAGTAGGGAAGGTGACATATTTTTTTAAATACACAACGTCATATCCCAATGAAACACTGCAATGTGATTTTATGTGGAACAAAATCCACAAAAGTTCATTTGCTTCCTTGTTGTCGGCTGATCAAATAGGGATAAAACCAGACGATTATCGCCTCCTGAGGCGACTTTCCAATACTTCAAAGTTCAAAGCCTCACAAAAATGGGCACACTTTTATGAAACGTTTGAAACGTATTGCCTTTAGGTACCGAGACTCATTTTGCTTATTTTGGATTTGCGAAAAGTTGGACTGCTTATACCAAATCCTTGAAACGTGTATGGATTTCGCTTCCGAAATTGTGACAAAAAATCTTTCTCCTTTTTATAGTAAGATACCTGGACAGCGAATGCAACTTCGCATTCCCCGGCGCCCTTCCAATGCCAGGAAATATTGACGTGAGATGAGTTCAGTGCGTATACGTCATCAACAATCACTTGCCGAATGGAGCCTAAGAGAAAAGTGATTCATTGATGGCCCATATTGCACGAACAGCGCGTCACTAACGAAACTCGGGTGGTGCGCGGCGAAAACGAGGCTGTACGAAAACCCAAATTGAAGCATAACGAGAGTGCGCGGCGAGTTCGCGCTATATTCGCACGGTTTTGGCGAAAGTGTGCTCAGTACACACGCGAGAACCTGGCGAGAGTCTGGCAAAGACTAGGCGAGGTGCGCGGCGAGAAGTAGACGCATCTAAAAAAATTTCTCCGCGCACCATCATAGTATCGAGTTGTTACGTTTTCATAAATCAGTTTATCTTTTTCATAGTGTGAGCCTGAACGGGTGAACATGACTATTAATGGATTACCCACAACATTGGAAGTTTAGAAACCAAAGTCAGTTTTTTCCTTTTCCGGTATTGAACGTAATACTCCTTTTAACTCTTTTATTTGCCGAAATTCTTCTTTTTACTGTACTGGAATACTAATAATAAGTATTAGAAGACATTTCCTGTGCTGTTTACGTAGATCTTTTCCGCTGAAATTTTATTTCATGATGCTTTCATTTGGGAAGGGGTGACAATTACTGTATGTGGGAAATAATGGTTTCCGAATCGGAATTACCTCTCGAGTTAACGAAGGCGACCGTGTCCGTGGAGGTTTCCCCCTCTCCCACATCGTTGATTGGCTGAACAGACAGAACCACCATCCGACAACCTTCTGAAAATTTATTTATATTTGGATATGAGTACGTCAATACTCAATACTGAGAGTTCCCAAGCGCAAATTTAGGAAACTCTGACAAATATTCTAATTGTCAGAGCGAGGTTGTTAGCTAAGTGTCGCCCTGTCAAAGCATAGTTGTTAGCTACGTGTCGTCTTCACGCTGTAATTTGAATCACGATTCGAATATATCATTCAAAGTCGCACCTGAAGCATTGAGACGTACAACGGCAGACGAATGCGTGGATTCCAACGAGTGAAAACGACTGAATATTTAAAAGTTATGCAACTTACGTGAAAGAGGAGTACATGAAAGTCGTGATTCCGAGTGCAATTCAATATACCGTATCTTTCTAACATTGCTAGGAGCTATAGAGCTGTGGAACAAATTACAAAGGGTACATAACAAATTACAAAGGGTATAAGGATACGTATACAAAGGGTGTGACATAAAACATACCGTTTGGTCTTTGCATCCGCATCCGCTTCCTCAATTTCATTATTTTCTCCTTCACTTTCAGGCGGTTCTTCGTTCCATTCGACCTTATATCGGAGATGGTCACCGGAAGTGTGATCCTGATATCAGAAACATAATTGTACATATACAAACAGTTTTTGGCCATCAGTAGAAATCATCATAAACAAAACCAACAACCAACTGTAAACCAATTATTCCAATTATTCCTTTCCATTAATTTCTATGCAAGTGCATTGTAAATAAAAAAGTTCAAAGTCATTGTTTGCATTAAAAGGGTCCTGGTTACGGAACATAAGTAGCTCTAGGACACAGGATACACACAATGACCCAACCTTCTCAATGGGGTCCCACTCCACGAGAAGCGTGTCACTGTTGAGGGGTCTCCATCGGAGGTTGTCAACTCCTTGTCGGGGGATGTCGGGAGGTGTCGATACCCAATCGGTGGGAGCAGACGGTTCACCCAGTGTCCCTGCCTCCACTGAGCGAATCCGAAACTGAAATGGAAACATTTTGGAATATTCCATTGGTGAAGAAAATCGCGCCTCGTAAATACGGAAAGTGTTCTAGATAGATTTTTTAGTTACTGATGAATGCTGCTTATGTTAAAAAAACCGGTTTTTGTTTACGGTACTGTGCAGTCCACTACATTCATCTAAAAGGTTTTTTACCGGCAAGGCAAATGTGATCGTACAGAAATAAATCAGATAATAAATCAGATTGACAAGTATTTTCTACTCTCAAATACCTCTTTACCTGGTAAAAGTCGTTGGGTCTGAGCTTGTCAAGTCGAACCTCCTCCATCCCGGACGATGTTTTGGATACTTGGTTTCGAGGTGCCGAAATCCATCTCCGATCGTCCCGGGTTCGCATTTCAACGATGAAACCATCGACAGACGGCTGAATCAGAATTTTATGTAATTCATCACATAGCTCAATTTAGCCACATCGTAAGTCAACAAAGAATCCTCATTTCCTAATCTAGGCAGAAACCGGACACACCAAGTCAACTCTTCTCACTCTAAACCTCGACGCAGTTAGAGAAATCTTTGATAAGAAACCATGTTATGTTCACTACAGAATATCAGCTGATATGGTTCTATTTACAAAGCTAACTTTATTTCAAGATTTGCGACGCAATGTCTACAAAGTAAAAGGTACATTAAGCTATCGCACTGGAAAGGTAAGGTAAGGTACTTAAGCGCACTTAGTGAAACTAGGCTATTTTTTTCGTAAAGTCTCTTTCAATTATCCTACCTCATTATGTCTGGTTTCCCTATGTTGCGCAGGCATTCTCCACGACAAATCAACCGCATTTTGGGAGACGTTTGAAGCCGTCACCTGGAACTTTCGATTATTTTCTGGTTTGAATCAAAGTCTGCTTTCCGATTTCGCTCGGTGAGTTTTCCGTAAAATTGGCTTGGTATAGGTGTGGTCCTCGTTCCTTGGTGAGATTATCGGATAAAAAAAGGCAGCATAACAGCCTTTATTGAAACGTATGTCAGACGCTGTATCTGCATTCCCATGTAGTGATTTTTGCATACAGTATCGTTTCAAAATCCGACTGGGCAGACCTTGGATTGCAGACACGGGATATGCACATGCGCATTCAAAATACAATGTTTGTAGAAAACAATAGGATTTTCTAAATAAATCCTTAAAGTTTAAAACGACGGGATAGCATAGCTAACCTTTATGCGGCATGTGGGTCTATGCTTACTTTGAACAGGCCAGGAATATCCTTAGCAATTCCATCATATCATCTGCATATCATATAGTTTTCTTAAATCTATACCAAGACTTTATAAATTATAAACCTTGTACCTTAATCGGAGCGGAGGGCAAATTGTTTTCCGGAACTTCCGCTCCTCCAAATATTGATGTGCATGCAAGACGACCTGGGCGAGAACCAATCGATGATGGCATCTGAAGGAGGAAAAATATTTATTGTTTTTTTTAATCGATAGAATCACCGGAGCAATATAATGGACCTTGACACTAAATCGTAGACAAATATAACTCGCAAGCTCCTAGTGAATAAACCGACAACTTTGACATAAAACTTCACTGATATTGCGCGATTTTCTTGTCAAATCTTGTTTATGAAATTATGGAGTTCCATGTTCAAATTACACGTGATAAAAATTATAAATAATTGATTTAGAGCGCATTACCTGTAGATCAAGTTTCTGCTTTACGATGTGTCGGTGAGAGTGCATGTGAATCTGAGAGAGGAAAAGAAATCATATAATGTGGCCGAATCTTAAGATCAACGTGATTCCAATTAGATGTACTGTAATCTAATAATTAATGTAATCAAAGAGATCTGCGTAGTAGATGTGTGCTATGCATACATCATACCATGTACTTAGTGCAGTGAACAGATAATTGGTATGCGTCGTAAATATACCGTATCCTTAGAATCCCCTACCTTAGTGTTGACTCTTTTTGTTTGCAATTCCTTTACACTTCTTCCATTCAAGCTCCAATCGAATAGTGGGTCAGGACAGTCTACAGTATTTTCGCAGTTCATTTCAACCTAAATCGTGGATAGAAATGTACGGTACCCAATTGATGATGTCTTTCACGAATCATCTGTCTTAGCCATCGTGCCACTGCCTTGTACTACTACTACTGTCCCGCTTTGTTTCATGCTCTTCGCCTCGCTATTCGCTGGGTTATCTCATACACAGATAAAACGCATATCAAATCAAAAAGGCTTGAAGCAAAATACCGGCCGCTTTTTGAAACGCATCGTGGATAACTGCATTCTTATTTATTTATGCGAAATGGTGTCTATTTATTGGGGTCTATTTTTTATTCTAATGTATGCTCATTTGCATATGATGCATAAGAATGTTGTGTACTCGATGCGTTTCAAAAACGGCCGGTACTTCACTTTAAAAATTAACGTCGCAAAACCTACTTCACAAGTAACATTGACGAGACCGTCTGAAGTGGGAATTCGTGATGTTTTGGCTCGTACGTCGGCTTTTTCTAAATTCATGATACATATAAAGGAAATCTGTCAACTTTGTTCGGTGTGCACATGTAAGTATCATATTTAGATTCAGTGGATACATAATGGGACTCGTAGTACTGTAAACACACAAGTCTGTGTCTGGTTCATACCAAGTCAGTTATTCTTTTCCAACGAGTGCCGCCTCTGTTACAGAGTACATGTACCGTACTTCGTATTGCACTAATTGTAAAGTAAATATGATAAGTAAAGTACAAAGAAAGTTCATTAAATATGATAAATGGCTCACCGACTACTACTAAGTGAACGGGTGCGTGCGCCTTTCCGAGGTGGTTCCGAGCAGTGCACATGAAGAGACCGGAGTCGTCTGAAATCAAGTATGTTTATAAGATCGAAGGTCTAGTTGCAGGATGCACATAATACATATCCTACTGGAATAAATATACCTACACAAGTAGACAAACCAGAGCCCATAATCACGACTCCGATTCCCTCGAGGAAATATTCCCTGGGACAGAAAATAGCACTCTAGTGTGAGACACGCAGAGAAAAAGACGGGGAATTCCCCATGGGGAATTGAATGGTGAATATGGCCTCAGGTCACCTTACATACGCCAATCTCCAATGCGAGAATGACTGCCATATGTGCATATAACGAAATTGGGTATTTTGCAAAGACAAACATACATATGCGGTTCCGTCTGTCAACTTCCCTTCTTTTACAAAGTATTTAAAAACCCAACAACTAACCTTCTAGTACGTTTTCGATGACGAGGGTTCCGTTCTGGTCCTTAACGCGGCCCTTAACTGAGAGTTTGGGACCACCTCCCAGTGACCAGGAGCATTCTCCCCAGGGAATGGCACGGTAGACACAGGGAATCATCTGGAAAATGGAGTAATATAAGACGGGGATGGTACTTTCAATGAAGCATGATCTAGTTTATACCTGTAGTTTGTGCTGACCTTTAGAACCCTTACACTTAGCGTATGTTACGGTGGACCCGGTACTTTTAAACTTTTGTTTTCCTGACATTTTCATCATCTAGTAGATGAATATGATCAACAGCTCAACTATGGCGCCTAATACGAATTCTTTCTCTTAACGTTACTTACCAGTGTACTTCCCTTTACAGCGAACACCTTGGTGGGCATTGCGTGGGTGGGGAACTCGGGGGCGGACTCGGTGACCACGATGAGACAAGAACTGGCAACCACGCCCACGTCATTGGTTACCACGCATTCGTAAACACCAGAATCTGATGCAACGGTCTTCTCGACTGTCAATCTATAATACAGCAATTGTTAATATTCAGTGAGTTGTACCGACCCTCGGTCAGGTTAGACTTATGGTTAGCAGAGACTTCGGCAGCTCAACGACCATGGCTATTTACCCGTGTTGGAGCAGCGACAGGTGTATTTACATGTAACAAATGACACGTGATCGCATATCGAAAAGTGAATATGTTCTAACCCGGTGGTGTCATTGTGACGTGCGAGATGCAGTTAAACATCTGATATAAAGGTATTCAAGGTAAGGTAAGACATTTTAGTTACACTAGTTCCTGAATGGCATTTTTCTTCAAATTTTTGGGGTGGTCGACACAGGTTGAATGTTGAATACCGAAATACACAAAGTCAAACAAATTTCTTATAAACTGTTTCTTCGCTTTAAAATGCATTGTGTTATTTTTCAGTAAATACATTATTTTACAATTTATAATATGGCAATTTACAATATTGTGAGCCTTTGAAGTCTCCCTTCTATTTATTAGTCTAACAATATCATTGGCAAAAAGTCTGTACTTTCCATTTTCTTTGATTAGCATTCAACTACACATTTGTATAAAGTACATGTTGTGCTCGTGCTTGACTGTGCATTTATTGATTGAATATTTGTCATAAATACTGACATGTTATGATCTACAGTAATCCGTTTTCTTTTGTCGGCGGCCATTAGAAGTGGGACGATTGGATTGGAATTGTGAAGCCATTCAACCTGGAAATTACAAGATAATTACGCACTTACACAAAATCGACTTCTCATTGTCAGTAGCATGTGACTGTAGATCATATATATATATATATATATATATATATATTGTGGCTGAGATAAAGTGAGATAAAGTACCAATACAATTAAAAAAAATTAGCTTGATATGATATGATACTGTAACTATACATTTGATACAGTGACTTGCCTGAGAAGAGAGATCAGAGGATGGTAGAGGACACTCGAGAGACCATTTAGTCCTAGGAGCCACCAGGCGATCCGCCAGTGGGACAAGAATGGATGGGCGTCCTGGAAAAAATCCGGAAATCAGAATAGTTTACTCCAAATGTAATCCAGTTTTGAGCGGTATAACATGTAGTTTATGCGCGTATACTAAACAGCTAAATTCGCATGTATAATATGCAAATTGATGTGCGCTTCTGTGAATTTCCGATACAAAAATTTGGATGTAAATCACTTGCTACATCCCTTTAAACAAAATAAACAGTATGCCTCAAACCTCTCAAAATCAGCGTTACTTCGCCACTGGTCACTCCGAACGCATTCGAAGCCGTGCATTTGTATCTAGTCTGGTCACTCGGTTGCGCATTTTCAATTTTCAAGATTCGTCCGTAGTTTATTAGCGTACTCCGACGTGGAAGACGCTTTCCGTCTGCGCGCGTCCACTTGTAGTTGGGGGCGGGACTAAATAGAAGAAAATAGAAGAAATTAGAAAAAGATATGCTGTATTCAAAATTCACCGATCAAGAATGACTCTGTTGGGTATCCAATGTTATGTAGTCTCCTCTCGCAATTTTTTTTGTATTGTCATGGGGAGCCGAACATTCTAGTTTCGCTCAATACCTCCTTTTTAATCATGTCTACCATTCAAGTCGAGTTTCTCAGTAATATTGACACTACAATTCAGTGTAAGCCAAAATACTCAAAGGATACCGAGGACACTACACGCCAGCGCGGCGGCTCTATGGCGCAAAAAAAGGTGCGCGGCCGTTTTTCGGCGGCATCGCGGCGCCTTTTCCAGAAAGGAGAGAGGCTCCTCAAAAATGGGTCACTTGTTTTCGCACTTGAGTGGAGAAATGTCCGCGTCGATGCGTCGTAGTGCCCATATCATTCACCTCAAATGTTTTAATACATATCGACTTACTTTCCATACGCAAAGCACTCCAAATAGACCGCCTCTCCTTGTTCGGGTTGTTCTGGAAAGAGCTGCGGATGCGCTGGCTCAATGCGCGGCGGAAAGGCGCCGTCGAGACGCGTCGACGCGTCAGTCGCGGTTGATGGCGGCACGCGGAAGCGGAAGAACGGACCATATTGACCTGAGGAGGTGGAAGACAAGGCGAGAGAGCACGCGTATCTAGGAGAAGCAGAAATAGTCTGGGTTCATTGGACAACCATGTTAACTTGCGTCATCGTCGTGGGTGGTCTGCCCCAAATTGCAAACTGAGAAAAGTAGGAATAAAGGATGTCAACGAGCTGTAAGAATAACCTCAAGTAACGACATGAGTTAGCGTCCTTACAGTACGCTTTAAACGTACACATAACTGAGAATCTCTGGGTGGAACTGAACTCTCGACCTTGAGGGTTGGAACCAGGATCACTACCACTGCGCCATTATAGAGTAAGCCACAAAACTCACTTTCCATCATCTTGTGGTAACACATAGGAGAAGTGGAGTGTGCCATCCAAAGAGATAAACACTCTTTCATCTTGTTGAGTTATACGCTCTGTGGATCCTCCCTGATACCAAACATACGTCAGCGACTCTGAAATGCATCCAATATACCGTAGTCGGGCGGGAAATTTGAATTCCTACTGATGTGCAAACTGTGGTACGCACACATGTGGTGTTTTATTGATTAGTGTATATCTTAAGATAAAATCAATAAGTCAATATTGGCAAATGTTTAATCAATAAAACACCAGGTGATTAAGTGCCGGTGTAAAAGCAGCACCTCAACTTGGTTCTTGTGCATGCGAAGTATAGTGCTTTTTATACAAAAATGATTTGAACCAAAGGAGCTCGGGAGTGTTCTAAAAATGCAAAAAGTTTAACGAAAATTCCGTGCATTGAGGCGTATCAAACAGTGAAACGAAAAGCATTTCGAGCAAGCGAAGTGATCCGAGCAAATTGAGTTCTTGAAATAGCATAAACTTAATAGTTCCTTTGGATCATTAAATGATAAGGGATAAATTCCGTGGTGGGATGCTTGTGTCTTGGCACGAAAAGCTGGGGAAATCACTGCAGATACTGAAGCAAGTATGCTGGTATACGGTATACGGTGCTCATAGTGTTCATTGAGTTTTGTGATCAAAGTAATGGAAATGCACATGCTGTAGCAAAATTATGTGAAATTAAGCACGCAAGCAATAGAAAGAGTAGGAGAAAACCAGTTTATGGCTCTAGCGTCTGTTTTATTTATTTAAAGGGATCAGCTCACCTTAAATTGTGTCTGTTTTTTTTTGTTTCTTTATTTTCTATAAGGGATAGTAAAAATTTGGAATAGAAAAAGTAGTGTTCAATTTCAATACTCACGAAGATATTGGGTGATAAAGTGGTGGATTGATCGGTCCGAAATGCAAAAAGGGCAATTGTCCTGCCTTGTTTGTATAGGATAATTGCCCTTTTTGCATTTCGGCCCGATCAATCCACCACTTTATCACCCAATATCCCCGTGAGTACTGAAACTGAACACTACTTTTTCTATTCCAAGTTTTTATTATCCCTTATAGGAAATAAAGAAACAAAAAAACAGACACAATTTAAGGTGAGCTGATCCCTTTAAAGGCTAAACCTTCCCATATTATTGAGGAACACTAAGCAAGTTACGAAAAGTTGTAATAGTGAAACACTAAAGGGTAAGAATGATGATGTAAATGTGTGGATAGATAGGATAAAAAGATGCAACAAGGCAGCTATAATGGGGTCTACAAGTATGAGGAAAATTTACCGTATATTGGAACTACACGAGAACATTTTATTAATTTTTCATATTATCTATGTAGGTTTCGTGCAGAAATACGGTAGTATTGACCGATTTTTTTGGGATACTTGCAAACCCCATAAGCCATAGCAAATGCAAAATAAGCAAAGTGTTATGCAACGTTCGCACAATGTGATGGTGTGATTGTGATCATTGCAAAATCAGTAAATAATTAGGGCATTGCTATGTCAGTGAAAATTGTTTGCGAGTGCCTCGGATATTATATTACAAACGTTATCATGTGCTTTATCACCCGTGCCAAACCAAATGGTTCATTGAAGTGAAACTATTATCGTGCAGGGACTCGTTGAGCAAACCAGGCACTAGGGAAATTCTTATTGTAATTCCAACTGAATTCTTGCCCAGAGCGCATTATCCAAAAAAGCTACTAAATTCGCCAAAACTTCCTTGATGTGTATATTCGACATCGCTTTATTTTCTAATTTAATCAAGTAAGTACTTGATGTCACGTTACAAACAGTTACAAAAGATCTAACGCAACTTCGTGCAGTGTTGTGAATGTGCAATGTATGCATCGTTCAGTGCTGGTGCATTAGTGCAAATGTGCATTGTGTGATTTTGCGAGTGCAAAACAGTGCAAGGCCATATAAAAGTGTGCAAAAAAATACTTTATTACAATACATGAATATCATAATAAAGCGTGCGTCTATTTGTGCGAGTGATTTATGGAGCTAAGGAATTACGTTTTTTAACGAGAATATACCTCAATAGTTGGTCAATTGTTGAGTTAAAAAAAGTTTAGATTTTTCCTGAGACTGGCATTCATTTTTCGTTAAATTGGAATCTTAAAACAAAACCCTTGACTCCGTGTTAGCGTGTACAATTGCAACTAAGCGGTGCAAACCCTATTGTGCTTTAATTCATTTGACTACGACAAATTATTTTTGCAAATAAAGGGAAAGGTTCGCTGTTATCATCAAAAACCAACTCATCATTTATTGTTAGCATAGTCACAACAAACATACAAAGACAACAATCCAAATCTCCTTCAACTACAAGCTACAGTGTGCTTTTAGTGCGAGTGCGCTATTTGTGCCAAAAGTGCGAAAATGGTGCATTGTGCCATTGTGTGTGCGAGTGCTATGCAAAGACGTGATAAGGCCTGATGTAGAGTTGATTGTTAGAATATAATTTATTATTATTTTTGCGTTGAAATTTTGAAATGCTCACAAAACTCTACACCACGCCTACACTCATGGTTTGCGTAGATGTTTTTCGTTTAAAGCGATATAACGGCCGGTTTTTGAAATGTTGGTCAACTGCCTTTCCATATGTTGTATGCAAATGATCATAATTAGACTAAAAAATCGCGCAGTATCGTGCAGTCATTTACTTGTTTACATGCACTTATAAGAATACGTTTCAAAAAACGGCTGTTATAACGTTTCAAATGTACCGCGAACCATAACAAATGAGCAAATCATGAGTGCATGAGTGCTTGTGTGCGTGGTTAGTAGTTTCAAATATGTTAGGAACAAATAAGGGTATCACTGCTAGGCTACTGTGCATTGGTATGCAAATTAGTGTCTCTTGTGTTTGTTGGTAGCAGATGAAGGAAATACACTATTGAAGCAGAAATAACACTGGATTACAATACGGGAGTAGATCTGAAATTCAAATTTTCACCACAGGAGATACGGTAACGCGAACAAGAAATACACAAGGTTGGAAAAATTAGAGAATAACGAGAGAGAGATCAAAAAATGACAAACTTTCGCACATACATCAGTAAGTAATTAGCATAATCCTAACTTATACTTTCTACAGTATACGGAGCAAGTCTCACTATATACTGTTTCAAATGAAAAGCGTGTGACGGTATTGAATAATTGGGGGCTAAGTCGTGCCGGATTGTGGACACTAGATGAACTGGGCCGGGCGCCCCGGTCCGCGGTCCGAAATGCGTTCTTGATCGCGGCTTCTAATCAAACAGATTGAAGTGACACCACTCTCAGAAAGAAGGGGGACGGGAGCACATCAGTGGGGATTTCATTCGGTGCTTTTTGGAAGGGAGGAGAGAGACCAGAGAGAGAGAGAGAGACAGAGACAGAGAGAGAGACAGAGAGAGATAGACAGAGAGAGAGAGAGAGAGGGAGAGCACTTGCAAGGATTTCATACAACTCAACCAATAACAAGTACTGATAGCGGAGCTTTCTTTTCGTTAACTAGGTCATCATAATCACAATGTGGGTTAGTAGTTTTGTTATCACTGATCAGCCACTACTAGTTTAGAGCCAGTTTCACATCCCTATCCAATCTTTTTAGAAAGTAGCACAAATAGAACGCATAAGAAGATGAAGAACTATCAATCCTTACGTCTGCAAAAGTATATTAAAGTGGTATGGCCGTGGTTTGTGTGGCGCATGTGTACATGGGGATGGAGGGCTGCTTTACCAAAGATCGGACAGTAGGCCCCCGTAATGAAACAAAATTTACATATAATCCTTAGTAATACGGCGGTTTGTGTTGCCTAGAATTACACTCACAAACCACGTCTTATACAGCTTTCCAATCGAAAGGATTTAGCTATAGTGACAAAGTTGCACGTTGTTACCAGTTTTATAAAGGCTCGGCAAATTGATATATTCTTTATCAAACAACTTAGACTATTTATTGCATAAAATGTGTCTATAGAAATGCATGCATCCTTCCAATATCGCTAAGTAATTGCTTAAAGGTGCGACAAGCCTAAAAGTTATTGTACCTAATTTGGGAAATTTGCATATGATACGCATATCCTATATATCCCATGTAAATTTGGTGCCGGAAGCTTCGGACGGGCACCAAAAATTTGCATAGGATACATAGGAAATGCGTATCATATGCAAATTTCCCAAAGTAGGTACAATACCGCTTAACATACATATCCGTCTGAGAGGAGATGGGGTGACATTATAAAATTCTAAACGGCAGCAGCTGAGTTTATATATAATATCTGTTTGAAGCTCCCCTTCGTTTGGGTTTCTAACTCTATTGGCCTCCGGGGCACATCCCTTTTAGCAATTTGGGCCTCTGGGGACACAGACCTACACCCAATAAACAGACCGCGGTCATATATGGATATGTATATCCTAACACTTTGTGCTGCGGAGGACGCGCAAATTCTATGAACTATTTATCTTCGAGAACAACGTATCCATAGAACGCATACTGTAGTGACTACGGTAGACGAATACTAAGATAAGAAGGAAGAGTACTGTAGCTTTATAATCTGACACGAAAGGTTTTTTTATATAAAATTTCCAGCATGTCGTGCGCAGGGAACACCCTTTATACATAATAAATGTTTGGGCAACTGACAATTTCCGCAAACCGCGTGCTATTCCGCTTTAAAAAACAAGAAGTTTCGATGTTAAAGGGTCAGGCCCATTTCAAATTACCCCTATTTTTGATGAATCCATCGGATTCTCCGTTTCAAATATAGTAGACTGAATTTTTCTCCAATTTTCAGTCGCAATATTCACGCAGTTTTCAGCAATTTACCATGACCAGTCATACACAACAATCAATCGCAGTTGTCACGCCCATTCGCGCTGATTGGCCAGTATTGCAATTACCACGCCCAATAGATCATATTGCCCAATTAGCGCGCAGGGGCGTGACAACTGCGATATATAGTTGTGTATGACTGGCCATGGTAAATTGCTGAATACAGCGTGAATTTTGCGCTTGAAAAATAGAAAAATATCGTATCCTACTATATTTGACATGGAGAAGCAGATGGAATCATCAAAAACAGGGGTCACTTGAATTGGACCTGACCCTTTAAAGGCAAACTTTTGGAGTGACAGAAGGAGAAATGAGCCCGATGAAGAAAAGACCTTATTGTTAGAATATAGTACTTGTGTAAGAAATATGGACGACACATTCATAATTAAATTCACATCCTAAATGCGCCGCTCTGCACTAATAAGAAGTGCTCTCTCCGGGCATTGTATTGTCATAGATTTCATTTAATGAATAGGGAGGAGGGAGAGAATAGTAAGAGAGATATAGAGAGAGAGAGAGAGAGAGAGAGAGAGAGAGAGAGAAGGAGAGAATAAGAGAGAGGGAGGGAGATACAAAGAGATACGGAGAGAAACATCTCATCTAGCTAAATGTAGCATTCGTCCGGTGACTACAGACTTGAAATAAATAAAATAGTAACACATTCATTGGATATGAACTGACGTAGTTGTACTGGTAACTGTTATGAAGCCACTTTTGTAGGAAATGTTAGGAGAGAGAGTGAGAGATAATCAGAGAGAGAGAGAGTCCAAAAAGGAGGCCTTTTCCGCCCTTTTCCCATACAAATTGAGCTAATAGCTGGCCTAAGTAACTGTCCTTTCTCGTTAGAATTTCTGAGGCAAAAAGAAACACAGTATGCTAACGGCGCCTATGTTTAGTATGAAAAATAGAACCTTTTTGTGGGATGACATTAAAGCGAAATACCGGCCAGTTTTTGAAACGCATCGCGTGCCACTGCTTTCTTATGCGTCATATGCAAATGAGCATAAATTAGAATAAAAAATAGACCCCAATTCGACCTCTCTTGCATAAGAATGCAGATATGTGAGGTGCGTTTCAAAAACCGGCTGGTATGTCGCTTTAACTACTTGGAAGATAACGTTCTTTCCAATGCGTTTCTGTTCGTTGTAATTTAAGACCTAAGGCCTGCCGGAGCTCCTAAAGACCAGAAAGGTGGCCCATATAAGGAGGACGAGATTTTGTTTATCTTATGACCATAATCCTCCAATAAGATGTGATGTTGGGAAAAATAAACACAAATGTTGGGCACATACGCCGTGTCCAAAAACTACCACAGATTGTGAGTGAGTTCGGTCAATATAGAAAAAACATAAGCGGCATTGCACGCGGTTGTGAATCGTCTTAGGCAGTGTGTATTCCCATGTTTTGTATGCAAATTATGTTCCATTCTGTGCCAGAAATGCTAGGAAGGGCAGGAAAGCAGCGTTTAAGACATGGAAATATGGAAATATGGTAGGGCACGCTTTGCTGGTCTGCTTTGCAAATCACATACCATGTCTAGAATCCTACGAAAAGCCTAATCAAGAGGTAATCGCACATCGTACGAAAAATAAAGTGAAATAATAATACGTAGCAAGGGGTTTCCGGCAACATATGGGCCCATAGCCCGTAGCTTTAGGGGTGGCCGTTGGTTTTTGCTACGCCCGGGCCAGCAAAAGTTTCAGTGTAATAGTGTGCAGATATGACACAGTAACCGAGAGTCGAGAGTTCAGACGAGAGAGAACGAGAGAGAGAGAGAGAGGGATCGAGGCAGAGTATGTAATACAGTTAGAGAGGGAGAGAGCTAAAAAGTGAGACAGAGAGGTAGAGAGTTAGAGGGTTAATCTTTAATTAATAACTCGTAGTATAATATATGTCGTTTATGTAATGGACAATATCTCGAAATGTAGTAAGGTTTGTAGCAAAGGTTGTATAAAATATTTCACAACGTTGGTCGAGTTTTGAAAGGAATGTGTAGCATTTTGTTGACAAATAATATTTTCTGGCTAATTTCCGTTGTTTGAACACTAAACGTCAATAGATAAACATAGTATGGTGATTGTTTGCTTGAGGCGTTTGGACACCTGTTTGCCACAGTCTTTTACACTCGTTTTTCAAAAAAAAAAAAAACGAAATTTGAATCCGTTTTCAGCAAAATAAAAGAAAAAATATTCTCCAAGGATAACAAGTAGCAATTTTAAATTTTTTTTTTAAAAGCAGAATGACGCGTGGTTTGTGTAACGTACGCTCGACAAAATTTCTAGGGTTTGCCTAAACTATGTGCAATATTAGCCAGTTTCGGCACAGAAGGGAAGAAACCACGCGTACAACTTTAAAATAGTTAATATGTAGAAAAGTATGGAAAAAGGGTTTAGAAGTCTGTTTGGGACTTGAAGTAGAGAACTGGCCTAGCCCCACCCTTTCTCGGGGTAGAAGTTCCCCAGGGAGCCCATTTATTTGGACAATATCGTAAATAGAAGATGGGAGGTTTGGAGTCGCAGCTAAAGGAAGAGTTCTACGTGAAAATAGCTCTGCTAGATAGGGGGGTTTGGTCCACCCAATTAGTTAAAGCGGAATACCGGCCCGTTTCTGAAACACGTGGACAACCGAATTTTTATGTATTTATGCTAATTTGCTCGAATTTAACTCGATTTGTTATTCTAATTTATGGTCATTTGCATAGGCTGCATAAGACTGCTGGTGTACTTGATGTGTTTCAAAAACCGGCCGGTATTTCGCTTTAATAAATCTCCAGCTTTTCTAACTTCAGTTTGACTTTTGCCCGAAAAAGATTCAACTATTCATACGTACAAAATATATGTTTGTAGTTACAATATAACATGAATGATCAGCATTGTATAAATATTCCGGTGTCGTTCTATTTATTTTACGTGAAGCTCAACTTCGCTCACGTAATATTTGATTCCTATTAACACAAAATAAGAAAGAAATGTGTAGCACTTAAGAATTGAACAGGGAATTAACGTCTAATGTAAACATGAACGGACTAAGACTAATGGAACAGTGAAACAAAAATGAGGGGTTTTACAGTTTAAGGTTAAATTATAGAACTCTGAAGTTTACATAAGAATCACATTCAAAAGCATGAACGTATTTTTTTTGAACTTATCATGTCCTGATTTAATTGCGGTAGGTGTTCTACCTTTGCAATTAAAGCGAAATATCGATCGGTTTTTGAAACGCATAGTGGACAACTGAATTTTTACGTATTCATGTTAATTCACTCGAATTTAGCTCGATTTTTTGTTCTAATTTATGTTTATTTACATAATCTGAGATTCTGGTGTACCCGATGTGTTTCAAAAACCGACCGGTATTTCGCTTTAAACTCATATCCAAATTTGAGGAATAAAGAGGGAAATGAGCAGTGGGTATTCTAATAAAATATAAAATGTGTGTCCCGATACTAAAAATGATTTGTGATTTTGGAACACCCCTCAAATAGATAAGCCAGCTTCCTATCTTTTATTCTAAAAGCGCTCCCAAAGATTAGAAACATACAATTTATTAAAATGTTCTTATCTCTCTAATTACGGGCAATAAATTTCAAAGCGTTATAGCGTGTGATTTTGCTGGACAAATGCGCTTCCATATATATTATATGCAAATTGATGGGAACAAAAATTAGCATAACAAAAATTTTCCAACTAAAATAATAAAAAAAAAACTAATAAAAAACAGTCGGTTTTTTTTCGAATGCTTGTTCATTAATATATATCATATAATACATGGGCAACATGGGGCCCATGGCGAGAATGTGATTTCAAACTATGTTCGCTAGTATGATATGCTACGTACGCTGAAAATGATGAAGTTTTCCTTGTCTTTTGTTAATTGAACACATAAACTTAAACTTTTCCATAAATTAGAGAAAACCGGCGAAAGAGTAAGTTTCATTGTTTCAGCCTTATAAAGTAATTTCCCCGATAATTTTTAGCAATTTCTCTTTCATAGAAAATGGGAGCAAAGTTTTCTAAAAGAAACTTTTTGAAAATCGCTGATCACTTATTTGTAAGCCTGAAAATTCAGTTATTCTACGCATATACTGGAAGCTCTTGAATTAACGTTTATATTTTAAACTTAAATAATTTAAATAGAACATAAAATGAAAGGATATATTTTCCCAAGCTTGGAGGAACTCCTTATTGTTGGACAAATTCCTGATTGAAAATGCCATCTTACTTGTGTGGATGAGGGGCCAAAGAGGGTCCAATTCCCAATTTCAACCTTTTAAGAGGGTTCTTAAGAGGGAAAGAGAGAGAGAGAAAGAGAAAGAGAGAGAAAGAGAAAGAGAGAGAGATATATATAGAGGGAGAGACCACTAGGGAAGGCTCCTTTTCTAATCTAATCCTTATTTAGAGGATTTAATGAAAGATTCACTAAATTTTGAAAATTGAACGCTGTGCAAAGGTGCGCTGTGAACAAAATTTGAGCATATTTTTATTACATCACCAGACGGCTATGGCCGCCTGAGGCGACATCAAATGCTATCTAAACGATGCTTCGAAGTGCGCATATTTATATGAAACGCCTGAAGAGTATATTGTATATTCCAATGTTTATTTGAATAGATCCTATTCTTACTCTTGAAAGATGGTTGCCTACTTATACCAAATGTGTGAAACGTAGAAAAATTCATTGTGGTCTTAATCACAAGAAAATCACCCGGGTTCACTCCTCTCCTTTATAAGATAGCTTAGAACGATTATATCACCAAAAAAGCACCAAATTTTGGTAAAATAGTAAGCCGTGGAACTGTACGAAAAATTAAAATAAAATAATAGAGTAATCGCCAAAAGATAAACATGAGATAAAACATAATTTTAAATAAAGATCAGCATAATTCTCTAGTGTATGTGTATGTGAGATGAGGTTTAGTTGGAACCTATCTCCAGGAAAGACAAAAACGCTACAGTGAAATATGTGTGTTTTCTGGACAACCATACTCATACTATACGAAAACAAAAAACGTAAATAAGTATAACAAAAAAAGAAAAGAAAAGAGAACATTTTCCCCCCATTTGCTCAAGTATCTTCAAAGGAACTCTTCAGACGCATAAGACTCCAAGTGCCAGAAAAGACAAGTTAGGAGAAATATCGGAGACCTCGAGCCCGAGCCAAAGTTAACTCTAGCATCTAAGTATCTTCTTCGCTAATTATATCCACCTTTAGTTAGTTGCACACTATCAAAGTGGTATAGCACATGGTTCATGAAACGCTTGTCGAACAACAACAATTTCATGCAAATCCCTGTGCGTGTTCTATTACAGAATGAAACACAATTTTCATAGAATACACAGGAATGCAGTTATATCTTCTAAAAATAAAAATCGTCATAGACGAACTTAGGTTGCAGTAGGGTTCACTTTATGCATAATTTCAATCGTTTGGCTATTCAAAAATAGTATAGCATCTGAAGTGAGTGTCCGATGAGTGTTAACGTTATAAACTCTCATTACGAAAGTGAACACGTTGCCAGGGAAATATATGACTTTTTAGGGGAAATGAAGTTTTAATTCTGACGCATGGAATTAATTAGTATCTAGAAGAAATGGTATTTCGAATTTCGAATTTGATTTTGTGTTTTATGATTTGTAGTTTGAAGAGAGAGACAGAGACAGAGGGAGAGAGAGATAGAGAGCTTAGACTTACAATTAGAGCGGCAGTGTGATTGTAATGAATTACAAAATACAAGGAAAAAAAAAGAGATAAATTAAAATGTGAAAAGTTCCAGTTTCACCGTGTTAGTAGCACAAAAATAAAAATAGGTGCAATGTAAAACATGCTCATACCATCAAACAATTCAAATCATATGTTTGCTAAAGCTGTTGTACATTGCAGCTTCGGAGCTTATAATATGTGTTTGCATTATTTGTTTGGTATTAGTCCAATGCACAACGCTCTAACAAACGATGGCAAAGTTAAAGTGATATGACAAACAGTTTGTGATATTCGACAACTAAATTTTGAATTCTTGCCGAATTGTACCACCGTCGATTTTCGACACAATTCAGTAAGCATACACTTCACAAACCACTTGTCATACCGCCTTAAAGTCCTAAGACTCAAAGAACACTCACTTGGTTGATGTGCAGGTGCTTGACAATCAATAGAGGCTCCACCGTCGAGAAGTGGGAAAACGTCCAAACGATGTTCACGGAAAGGGTCCAGAAAGGCCGGTTTCAGAAGAACGGATGGACCTCTTACCGTACCTGCATAGGAGAGGTTAGAACACCAGAGTATTCGGAATAGAACACCAGAGTATTCAGAATAGATAGAACAGACTAGTACCGCCGGTCCTATATAGACTATGCATATTTCATAACAGCTAAGCGAAAATTATTCCGCATTTAGCACAACCATAGTATTTCTACGAAACCTCGCGGTTGCGCAGCAAATTGTAAGCTGAAAAATGGCCCACACTTTGTACAAATCATGGGGCGCCGTGGGTGCGCCAATGCGTGCGGCACCTTGAACTGCACACGTCTATCGCACTGATTTAGGGGGAGAGTAGATCAGCCATCTTATGGTTAAAAAAATAACAAAAATTAGCCACCTTTATCATTTGTGCCCGTGCAGTGAAAAGTTGTGTATGCTAATTGTGCAGATGCTGGTACCAAAAGAGTTCCACCAGATAACAGATAAGTGGAGTTCGGTGCTGAGGCGGACACCTAAAAAAAAAAAGATTTTTGGGTTTTTTTTGGTTCGTTCCGGACAGTGCTTATTGTTATCCAAAGCAAAGTACTTGTTTTGCATAGGAACTTTTATTTTACTTCGAACAACAAAATCTTATTATATAAAAGAGTAACTGTAGCGTAATTTGCATACCGATGTGCGTTACGGAAATGCAAATTTTCGTGTTCGGGTATAAAAATAGTGTCGCAGCTCAATATCGAAGTATGCATATGCAATTGTTTCCTACTATGTGAATTTCTTATGATACGTTTGAAACTTTGTATATAAGTATGCCCATGCTAAACCAATTATATTTCCATGTAAGTCGGCGCAGGCGTCGTGAGCCGACTGGTAATCTATAAAAGTCGAAACTGAGAAAGCTTTTATGTTGCAAAGCATGCAAGAACAAACTGCTGATAGAGTTGACGAATAGGACAAAATGGTACGCACCATTTCCACATTATTTTTGTACCAATTGATCTGTGGTGTCGGAAATCCATCTATTTGACACGGTATTGCAACGTATTCAGAGAATTGTCGTGAATGGAAATATATAGAACTCGGAAGAGGCCCGGAGAGTTTCGGAGCACCTGAAGCAAAACAAAAAAATCAATAGATTTCATTATACTATGCATTTTTATTCAATATATTGTTTTCAGTCATTGATATTTTAATCAATAGCTCATTTCCATCCTTTTTATATGACACGTATGAAAATGAGGTCACCAGGTAAGTACATAGTTACAATGATAAAAATTTAGGCTGTTCGTTAGAGTTAGTAACCAGTCTGATAATATTCGAAAAGCCCAAGAATAGCTTTATAACTCACATGAAACATTCACGTTTACAAGCATTGATAAATCGTAAAAAATAACAAAGTATAAATGGTCCATTTTAGTTCGAGTTTAGAGTTCTCAGCTTAATTGTGTATCGTTGGAAGATTGTGGTAATTACCTTTAGGTATAAGTTGTTGTTGGAATAATAATTTCCTCCTTTCCGCGTGGCTGAGAGTGCAGAGGAATGGATATGCAGCTAGCGGAGACACCGAGCTTCTTAAATACCATGCATACTGTATTATCTTATGTTGCAATATAATATACATTATGTAGAAACATCAAAGTCCCTATGTGTTATTCTTAGACTTACAATTAGATGTTAAAGGAGGAGGCTCACGAGAATGAAGTGCTCAAATGGTTTCCTTTTATCGAAATATAATGGTAATAAATTCCGAAAAGCTTTTAATAGGAAGGAGTAAATCAATATAAAACTATGAAGTCTATAAAAATTTTGGATCGTAGTAAATAGTTGATTTCCATAGTGGGCATGCAAATTTACAAGTCATTTTGCAAGCCGGCGAAAAATTTACATGCACACTATGGAAATCAACTATTTACTACGATCCAAAATTTTCATAGACTACATAGTTTTATATTGATTTACTCCTTCCAATGAAAAGCTTTTGCTTTGTAAAGCATGTCTTTCGGAATTTAATACCATCATATTTCGATAAAAGGAAACCATTTGAGCACTTCATTCTCGTGAGCCTCCTCCTTTAAAGTGAAATGTCAACTTTTAAATGTCAACTTTTACATAAGTGTTGTTGTCATAATTCATAATCAGTATTACTGGTTTAAATTGGCAATTTCCGATATTTATCTGACTAATTCCACAGTAAACTTCCCTGCAAATCAGGCGTTAAAAAAAAGCCACCTACATTTTGTATTGTCCCTGCGAGTCTCGCTTTAGTGCAACAACTTTGTTCTTTCCTTCTCCTTGGACCAACCATGTGGATTCATGCAGGCCTTGGCCGTATAATAACTGAAACACGACTTATGGAGTACATGCTTACTAACTGACATTGTTGTTCAACACTCGCTAATTTTTCTAAAGTGGTCTCAAAATTCACAATTTTTCACAGATTGACATGCACCTGGCAGGATGAATAGTGAAAAATATAAACCAGAACTTCACGTACGTCTAGTGTATCTGCTACATCCTGTATTAGGCTATCAGTATGCGTTGATAACAATAAGCCTCCCTCGGCAATGCATTCCTTTGAGGCATCGGTGAACTCCTGGAGCGATTTTAAAGTATAAGTTTTAATACAAACATAAATAAAAACAACGGCAATGTTTCAAAACTGAATAAAGCATAATACCTCTGTTCACTAATTCAATCCACCCGCTATTGGTGTAAAGTAAACTAACGAACTAACGAGAACTAAGTCAAACTAACGATAGCACAATCTATGATTGATTTCCTGAGCATATGTTTGAGCAATAAATTTATATTTAAATTTACAAAAAAACTCCTACCTTCGCCACAAGAAACGTCTTGACACAACTATTTCCTGGGGAAAGCCAACCTTGTGGGCAGGAGGTCTCATCTGCAAAGGGATATATGATATCAAGAAAGGTTTCTCTCTTCATGGGGACGTCCGTCGTTAATAAAGTACAGTAGGCACGTGCCGAGCCTTTGGACTCCCAAAGTAAGGCCATAGTACACGCTACGGTGGTTCATGATAAAATCGGTCGTTCGCTGTAGAAGCGAATTTCGACCAATGCCTGATTTTCGACGCTTCGGAACCTCGAGCACATAATAACGTTTCGAGCTGGACCATACCGACCATACGTGCTTTTTTCAAATCAGTATATTGTATACATCCACGAATGCCGCAAACAACGAAATTTCAGCTATTTTCCTCTAAAAATTTCACTCTTGAATGTCGACTGGGATACTGTACTGATACCCAATCAAATATTCTATCTCACTGCTATGGGCATGCGCATGCGACTCGTGCTATGTTACTTTACGTAGTTTTGGTATGTTTTTTTTTTTGCAAAAATCCGTTTGAAATCTCCTCTTTCTACGAAAGTGAGGTGGTGTTGACCCGTTTAAAATAATATTCTAGTATCCATTCCCTTTAAAGTCCAACTTTCAACCAACTCCTTAGACTTATGGTCAGAACATCTTGCCCAGCTCATCCCATTGGATGTATCCAACAATTATCCAATCTAAGCGCTTTCCGCCCTCTGAATTGGTTGTCAATTGCCGTGGACAATGCCTTCTTCACCTAATACACTTAAATGCAATTATACGAAACCAGTCATTACACTTTGGCACAGAAGTAAGGGAACTGGTGACAGATGACACATATGAAGACCACCAGAGGTTATGCAACAAACAATGACTGCCAGACGAAAGAGGGCAAGTTGATAATTAGAGTAATTGAAAGACACCGTGCTGCGCCTGTTCTTCACCTCTTACATTTTGTAATTTGTTTTTAGTATGTATACTTCAGTAAAAGTTTGAATTTGGTGCACTCTTACTGTGAAACCATTATAAATGATTAAGGAGAACAACATGGTTCTCGTTCTCCATATTTATATCAATTTCATTTACTCCGCACTCTATGCACCACTCTCGCATATATGTGAATTGCATCGTAAAGTCATAAAGCATAGATTGGTTAGCTTTGGTACCCGAGTCATATATTAGTTTAGAGTCTCCGGTAGGTTGACAATATGAACATCAGGTACATTTCACCGAATCAACAACATTGTCTCGGTGAAAGAATTACAATGGTTAACGGGTTGACAAGAGAGAGGGGAGAGATATAGAGAGAGAGGAGAGAAAGGATAAGAGAGAGAAGAGAGAGAAGAGAGAGAGAAAAGATAGAGGGAGAGGGAGGGATCTAGAGAGAAGAGAAAGAGCGATGTAGTGATTGACACACAAATCAACCGGGAATGGTGTATATACAAGCTGATAGACGGATAGGCTATTCATCAATTTAAAGGGCGACACCAATACGAGGCTGTTAATGAACTGAGGATAGAGAGAGACACTGAGAGAGAGACTGAGGGAACGACTGAGAGAGACTGAGAGAGACTGTGAGAGAGACTTAAAGAGACTGAGAGAGAGACTGAGAGAGAGAGAGAGTTAAAGAACTGTTTATATATAAAGGTTTATTGATGTTAATGATTACTGGGAACAGATAACTATTCTTTCTTCGTAACGCATAGGAAGAGCGAAAAGGGAAAATTGAAGGAAAAAAAATCCGAAGGCGGCGTGAGCGAGAGAGAGAGAGAGAGAGAGAGAGAGTGAAGAGAGAAACACGGTTTTACAGTAACAAATTTTAACAGAAAAAGATAATTAATATCAAAATATCAAAGTAAAAGATCTCTCACCAATAAATCCTTGCGTTGTTCCGGTTATAAATAATAATGAAACAAATATAGTTAACATTGTTATATTTCTTCTTTATCGCATTCCTACAACCTGAAACGAAGTGTAGTGTTGTAAGTAAAGAAAAGCCATCAAAGAAAAAACATGATCATGAGTAATTTTTTACACATTAAATAAAAAATAGATATATAAATATTATATAACATCCCCAATTTTGTAGAAGATACTTTCGTGTAGTCATGATACCAAGCATTTGGACCGCGCAACTTGGCTAACAGTCGGTACAAGCATTCAGTTGTCCACGACGCTTTTCAAAAACCGGCCGGTATTTCGCTTTAAAAACCAGCGAACCTAGTTATAAAGTAAAACAAAGAACATGTGCATAATGCATATAGTTCATAAATAGAGAAAGTAAAACAAAAAGAAGGTAAATTTCTACGAATGCTTTACTGAAATTGTCTCCTGGCAACAAAAGTTGAACGTCGGGAAATTTAATGTGGACGATAACTTATAGGAACTTCACTTTCGCAAAAGAGATAATTGGGAGAGCAATTATATCAGATAATTAAATGAATATGAGATGGGTAAATTTATAGAAAATGTTAGGCCTTTTCTGTTCATAACAAAGCATTATACATATTCGCGGCAGCCTAATGCCTAAATTAGTATGACTGTGTTTAAAGATGTCGGTCGTGCAATAGGCTTAATGCTTGAAGAGTGCGAAAACCGAACAACAATCAATTAGTTTGTTGTCAGTAACTTAACATATAACTTGATCAGTAAAGTATAATCATAAGCAATCAACAGGACCAGCTACGTCGAATGGTAGCAGTGTGGGTTAGGTGCCACCCGCAACTGGGGTCTGCCTACCCTTTAGGCACCCTTGTCCCATCTTTTTGATACCCTTCTTATGTACCATAGAGAAGTGAGCAGAACCGTGGGATTAGCATAAATCAGAATGGTACAACAGAAGCAGCAGCCAGCTAGTCATTGCAATTTTGAATACAATGCATTGAGATTGAAGTATTGGCTGGGATTAAGTGAATGAGAGAGAGGGAGACGGAGAGAGAGAGAGAGAGATAGAGAAGGGGTTAGAGACCATAAAGCAACTATGGAAAGGGTATAACATTAGCGGGGAGTATCATGAAGACTTAAAGATTGTGGTCATTTGCAACTAGGCTTATGACGTAACGAAGCTTTATTAATGAGAGGTTAATGCCAAAGGCTAGCAGAACCAAGAATACAAATACAAGAGAAATACATATAACTATTCGGAGCACTATTTGAAACAACCGACATAACTTATTACGGAAAGGTTCGTCACGGGCAAACGTATGGAATAAAAAAGCAGACGACGGTTTGAGGCGAAACGAAATTCAAATAATAACCCGAAAGTGATAATCAAAGATAATTAAGAAAAATTGGGGACTCCATTTGTTTGTGTCAAATTGCTCTTCCACAAAACCAGACAATTGCTTTTGAGTGTCGGAGCACTCATATCGTTGTCGTTCTGATGAGTATGTCTATTTGCAAAGCAATGGTTTCTCTCTCTCTTCTCTCTCTCTCTCTTCTCTCTCTCTCTCTTCTCTCTCTCTCTCTCTATGTCTCTCTCTCCGACGACTTCTGCAACATCTTACTCCAGAAAGCGGATTACTCCAACTGTTTTCTGCTTGTCGATGAGTTTGACCAGCAGTAGTACCCCTATCTGTTAAATACCCCCGGCTGGCAGCCCTTTAGTTAACCGTGAGAAACAACCGATGCTACGAGAACTATTCGGGGTTTCATGTGCGAATACAGACCATTTTTGGAGGTAAGTCTGAAGTAGGTTCATATCTACATTTTCAAGACGTTGCACTTTTTTGGGACAAGAACTTTTTATTATTGGTATCCCGTATTCGTAATCAGCACACAAAAAATCAAGGAACTACGACTCCTAGTTAGTGCAAAATTATGAACAACACAACTCACATTCAACGCAAAGCCCGAAATGGTAAGAAATATTTTGACTGGCCAGGTTTTCCTAAACCTCATTTGCTTCAATGTCGCATAGCTGTCACTAAAGCTAAGCCCGGCTTCGGTGACTTCAAAGGTGTATGCCAGATGTTGCTTAATAACGATTTAACGCCGTCCCGAAGCGAAACAGAGACAGCTGGTGACGTACCAGAAAATGGGCCGTGATTTTGATTGCCTGAGAGGCTTTGTTGCCAAAAATGGTATAAATAACATTAGCCCAAATTGTTTTTTGAAAGTGGTAGGCGAATTTGAGGTCTATTTTTCAAGAATAAGAAAAAGTAAGGTAGTTTACGGTAGTATGCTTAGTAAATCGAAATAGTGAAGTAAAGGTTACTAACTGAACAGAGCAATACAGAAAAGTAAAGAAACCACATGGGGTTATCCGGATTTTCCAAAGCACAGTAATAAGGGGGCGGAGCACATCCTAGAGTTAACCTGCTGACTATAAGAATCCTCCATACTTACACATGAAGAAAAAAAGGTTCGCCTAACAATTCCAAGCCTTGTAGAATCGTTAGAGAATGAAATATTGTTTTTTTTTACATAAAGAGTTTGGAAAATATTGGAAATATAATTTAATCCATGATTGTAGGTGAAATAAAGGAAAGATATCCGAAGAAAAAATTAAGGTCTGGATATTCCATATGTGGTCAAATATACGCTGTAGTAGCAGTTGTACATCCTCGTATGATGGAGTATGTTTATTTAGAGCGTTAGTCGGCCGATGTTCTCCATAAAAGGTAACGGTTCTTTGGCTAAGCACCTCTCGAGAAACGGCGACTCAACGTGGTCATATATGAAACATAGTGATACAGATATATTTCAAGTTCGTCACCTTCAATAAGGCAGCTATGAACTGTAAGGTATTCGAATTTTGCAAGTGCATATTTAGAAGATACAAAACATAAAATCAGAAGATAAAATTGCAAGCCCGCTCAATCGCGATCTTTCTTCTCTATTAACTACTTGTTAGACACCAAACAGCCAAACCTAGTCAGCGGTTTTCACGCCACTCATTACAGACATTCTTCTGTATATCAGAATATCTCTAAGACCGTAGTGTCAGGCATCCACATCTAGCTTGGATCAGTATGTCGGTAAAGGTATGCTAATGTGTGCTTCAACACTCGTCACTACTCTATAACCCCTGTTTTCGCGTGCTAACTACAGGGTTTAGTTTTTTCTAAACCCGCAAACAAGTTACTTCGGTCCGCGAGGAAATACCTAACATTACTTGTCAAAAAGCGATACTACAGGACATCTATTGGACTCATACTAAAAGCTCAGGCACATGAAAATAGTATAAAAGGCTACAAAGATCGAACTGAAGCATACTATGATCTATTTTTAATTTCATAAAAAAACCGTTATTTCTTAAATGGTGTCTTTTCTTTATACATTTGAAAAGTTGAACTACAAGGAATATAAATAGTATGTAGTATAAAATGTAATATGTGACATGAGATGCTTCAATCCGGGCTTTGCCAAACATTAATAAAATATGAGTTTCATGTCGTCCACGTACATATTAACATATGAACGAAGAGCATAAAACTGGACTAGTGATATTCTGTGTGAGAACTTAAAATCACAAGTCACGCGATAGGCAGGATTATTTAAATAGGTTGGCAAGAGGTCCTTAGCTTATAATTTACCCAAAATTCAGTGATATATATATATATATATATATGTTTAAAAATAAGTGAAGAGGCAAAATTGGGTGTAAGCCTTCTGTGTATAAACAAAGTGAACACAAACAAGCTCGAAAAATGAACATTTTTGCATCGCACGCTATATATAGAAACATAATTTAAAGACTCCCAACTTTTAATGGATTCCAAACTCTCGAACTATCGATTAAAATTTATCTTCTTGAATTTGAATATTCCAAGTTCCCTCCGTAAGTCTGAGTCTACTGTAGCTAGCAAATCGCACGGCACCTTTGCTTCCCAGTTTTTGCCTCACATGAATTTGTCATTGAAACGCGCATTCTAAATTAAGCTATAAATAGAGAGGTCCTGAGATTTATAGGGGACGAATTTACGCCATTTTCATATACAAAATGAACTGGGAAATTTGGAAGACGCATCTTGCTAAACCGCGCAAGGGGCGTGGCTACTAACTACTTTACATAATAATATAAAATTTGAATAATTGAATTTATCTTTTTAGTGCCTGAAGTTTTTCGGAACTTTGACAATCAAAACAAGTCCAGTAACAGTAAATAAGTAAACTTGCAAATAGCTCTCAAAATAGAACATTTACTGAGAGTTTACTATCCGAACGGCTATTTCCCATTTCATTTCAAATTGTTGTGGTCAATTAAATTTTTTATTAGCTTTTAAAGGCCAATTTCAGTAGAGTGTGAATTCCAGTTTTAAAGACATTGTTGCACCCCGTAAATGTACAATTAGAGTTGCAGATGAAGGAAAAAGCTAAAGGGTACAATTTTCCCTCAGAGTGGTATGATCGTACACTTGTACTAATGCTCAACGAATACTCATCTGGTTTTGATGTTTGTAAATCTCGTATTTGTATGGGGGTAGTAATATTTTTATTTATTTTTATTTATTTATTTATTTATTTATTTATTTATTTATTTATTTAGTAAATACCACCAAGGAATGTTAGAAAATGAGAATATGAGTATAAACTACGCATCGGGGAATTCGAAATTACCATATAAAACTCCACGGAATATTATCACATAACTCGCTGTCAACTGCAAAAATAAGAAATCTACATAAAATTGGAGCAGCTCCACCAACACGTAACTTACGTGAAACGAGTACCAGTACGCATATTCCAATTTGTTTATTTTACTGCGTTTTCGCCACAACGCCCGAAATTCCGTTCCATATTTGTGCACGTGAAAATCTCGAATTTCCAACAAGTGAGCATTTTTACGAATTGGTGGGGCACGACCACCTACCAATTGTACCATTTTATAAGTGCCAACAAAAATGTGGAACTTATCAATATATAAACAAAATTTCATAAAAAAGAGCTTGATGAGTACTGTTGCTCACTCAAGGAAACTGTATTTTTACTGAATTTATTGTACATATGTGAAGATGAAAAATGAAAGGTCACGCAATAATTATAATAAATAGTCCCATGTGTGAATATATATGTGACCATATTGTGGTAGAGTTCAATCTGAGAATGCAAGTAATATGATACATTTGCATGAAGGAAGACCCATAGTGACCCTTCCCCCACACATCCAAAAAGATCCGAAAGCGTGCAAATATCATACATAAAACCCACAAATCTACATATATAAATGTCCAATAAGGCGGCCGGAAATACGCCGCGAAAGGTCCAATTTTTCCCCTCACCATTGGCTTTTTACATGACATTTTTACATAATATGAACAAAAAGGGGCGAAAATGTTTCATCAAGGCTTTTACATAATTAAAATTGTGATAACATTCTAAACATAAACCTCAGTTGTGATAACTATCATCAAAAAATGAATAACACAACTTCATTGCCAGATTTTTTAGCCGAAAGACTAGCATATTTGTCTTGCTTGCTAAATCGCTAAATGAGTCAGAAGAAGCCACTAATTTGCATATGGCGCTTTGATGTGCGCAAGACTTATGTCAATCATTTAAAGGTTATAAGGGATTTCAAGGGTGATGGTGCTAGTTTAATGTGACAATCAAAGAGTGACAACTTATATGAACAAGACAAACCGCACACGTAACCAGAGAGTGGAGAGAGAGAGAGGGAGAGAGAGGGAGGGGAGAGTGAGGGAGGGGAGAGTGAGGGGACGAAGAGAGAGGGTGAGAGAGAGAGGGAGGGGAGAGTGAGGGAGAGAAGTGACATATGGTAGGCTGGCAAAATCCAGCTTACATTGGGTAACATGAAGAATTGTCAGTCGTAAACTGTAACAAACAAAATGGTTACCGAGATACCGAAATGGTGCTTTTGTGGTATGAAAAATTAAATTCCTCGAATTGTTACCTCGGCCGATCATATTCTTACAAGGGGTGGGCAACACCATAAGGTGGCCAATCGGAAATTGGTGTTCATAGGAAAATAAAGCATGGTCAACAATGTTATAGTATGTGTTCAGAATTTCCTGCGGAACTCTGGCAATGGAAATTTGTTTTTCACCGTTGCAATTCTCAAGCTTACTGGAGCATTTGAAACATCCTTTTGTGGTGTATTGGTGAGCGCTCTAGTGTGTGGTTATAGTGACCAGAGTTCAATCCATCCAATATCTCTTTTTTTGTACCTTTTAACATTTCTGCGCGTTATACAACATTTTCTGCCCCGCGTTAACTTTCAGAACACGTAGCTGGGCGGCGCTGGCCAATGCTGGGAGCAAAAAAGAAGCTGGCGCTTTTTGCACCGCACCTCAACGCACCGTAAGAGTTTCACGTTGCATAACGTGCAGTTTAGAACCTCGGTACTTTACCGTTGATATTCGTCGGTATATGAACGGCTCGGGTATCGCATGGCAAAGTCAACATCATTTGAGTGGTAACCAACACCACTGGAATGGGTTATGAAAGCCTTATTATAACACCACAATCTAACACCGCTATGCAATGTTTGCGTGGTATTAACGGCTCAGTTATCGGATCCGGTGGATAGCCTACGTTTAAAGGGATATGGACGATATGGTAGTATCTAATATTGGTTTAGAATAATTTTGCTTGTCTTGTAAAAGTGAAAATGAGGCGCTTTGCGAAATACCGGTCGGTTTTTTTTGAAACACATCGAGTACACCAGCATTCTTATGCAGCCTATGCAAATGACACCGGATCCGATAAATGAAAATAAATTAGAATACAAAATCGCGCTAAATTCAAGCAAATTAGCATACATAGATACGTAAGAAATCGTAGGAAATTATCCACAATGCGGTTCAAAAACCGACCGGTACTTCGCTTTAAAAACGGTTGAATGTAGAAAAGGTATCAAATGTTTCGTAAATAAGTAAAAAAATGGGGGAAAAACAGTAAGCCATAACCTTACACGGGTTGTGACATATACTGAAAAAAAATTTAAGTAACAGAACCCTTGAAGCTATTATAATGCATAGCATACATGTAACATGGATTAGAAATCGATTTGTTATACTATGTTATGTTTCAAAGTGAGCGTGATTGTTTGTTCAGTTGTCATTCTACACAGACGCTTAGAAGTCAGAACATGGAAAACCGAATCTATACTTTAGAACGGACTTCCCAATTAAACCAACATTCACTTCGAAAAATTGACTTTATCCAAAATAACTCGCGGCCAACATAAAAAAGGTATATCACACCAACGTTTCTGTTTTGCTTGCGTATTTAGTCCAGGAGCTGGTCACCTACTTTATTATCGTCTTGCTAAGGTAAACATGTTTGCTAACAATGTTAAGAAATAGAAAAGAACCTAGGGAAAATGGTACAGAACTGAGTGAATATATTCCACGGAGGACAATTATTCGCAGGTACTTCACGCATCGATAATTGAGACTCTATTGAAAAATACACACGAGTTCAACATGTTTTCCTACTTCTAATAAGACATTGCGCTTCGCAACATAAATAAGCAAAGGGTCCTACATACGCTTACTTATGATTAGCATTAGAGTTATGAAGTGTCACTTGGAAGGTAATTTTGAGGAAATCAAGTCCAGAATCTACACATAACAAACCCGGAAAACGGCAATTTTCCTACATCTTATCATGTGTTTGCATATTGCGTGACAAGTTAATCGGCAATAAGAGTAGAGTAGGTCATAGCTCCTTTTATGAATCCAGCACCTCTAGATAAATACATTGAGCAGTCATATCCTAATGGTAAGTGGCATATACATATTTATATACAAGGTTTATAGGTTTATTCAAACAATTACACGGAAAGTGTTAATAGAAACACTGAATACAGTTCACATTATCAATAGTTTAATAAAGCCCGGAAAACAAACTAGAGCAAGAAATATTAAAATAATTATAGTACAATTGAAGTGGTATATATCTACAACCAACTCATGTAGTATTTTTATTGGAAATGTTTAGAAATGTAAAAAAAGCGATTTCTTCCTTTGCGGAAGCAAAACAGTGTCCATTAGCCACAGTCTCCAATTACAATGGAAGGGTGGCAAAACCAAAACGAATTTTTTTTATAAAGGATTGAAATTTTATGGGGGACGAGAAAAAAAAACTGAAATATGATATAAAATCTATCCAAATAGCGAAACTGAAACGTAGAGTTCAGTTATTCACTGGGGAAATGCGCAGTAACTCAGTTTCTATTGTGTAACTTCTTACCGAACTAATAGCAAAATACCGGCCAGTTTTTGAAACACCACAGCATTGTTATGCAGTTTATGCAAATGAACATACAGTAGAATAAAAAATCGATCTAAATTCGAGTAAATTAGCATAAATACGTAAGAATTCAGTTGTCCAGGATGATTTTCAAAAACCGGCCGGTGTTTCGCTTTATTATGTAGACTAAAAATTGATAAGCTATATCGAATACAAAATACAAAGTGTGCACCATATTTGCAACCATTTTGTCCAGTTATACATATAATACTAGTGATTAGGTACGCAACAAAATTAATTAATTTCCGGTAATTACATAGTACAATACGATGCACTAGAAGACATAATTGCATATATAAGTGCAGCGATCTACGTAAAAAGACATTCGTATAATATGCGCGCACGTATTCGTGCGCTCTAGTATCATGATATCATGATTGAATATGAATTGGTACATACCCTAGCTGGGTATTCATTCCAGGGTATCCGTTCGCCATGGTGTTCAATGGTGTCCGCTCGCCGCATAATCGACGACTGACCATGGACACTTGGGTTTCAGAATACCAAATGAGAAGTATATGCTCGATTTCGGAATATTTAATGCAAGTTTTGAGAACGCAATTGAGAATTTCAGGGTTTGTTCAGAATTTGTTGGGGATCAAAGGATAAAAATAACATTTATTATTCCACGCTACCAACGCCAAGATTCGTACGATAACGTTTCGAGCCATATATGAGCGCCGTGTGCGCCGGGAACCTGCCGTAGTGTAGCCGCTCCGTCGCCGATTCATTACAGTAGCTCTACGTTACAAAAAATGTTAGTCTTCAATCCGAGAGCGTGCGTATAATTGAAAGTTACCTTTGTGAAGCTTGTAAATGAGTATTAAGATACTGCTAATAATCAACCATTGACCGTTTTTAATAGGTTATTATGTGATGAAATACTCAAAATTATGCATGCCAGTTTTCATGGGTTCGACACTTCTGTTGTACAAATCAAAACCATATCGGAATGCACAGATAAATGCATATTTATATGATAATGTACTCTAAATGACCATTCCAACACATAACCTTCTAAACGTCTTTTTGTTACATAAGTTTACTTTTTTCTGAGTTTCAATCCCGTGGTTATCTCAGTTTAAAATCACGAAACGTGTAATTGATGGACAAAAACCTCCACCAATTTACAATTTGTTTGTGTGCCTTACCCTTACCTTAGTGACTGAATGCTCGTATAGCTGAGATTTAATCTTAACTCATCTAGTCTAGGTATATAGTAATATAGTTTTGCCTCGTAATATGTGACCAATCACGATTAGAATCAAACGACCGTGGCACAACTATTTTAACTGATTTTTTTTTCGCATTTAGGTTTATTTATAAACCCAATGAGAATTTTATAAACTATTTTTTCGTTTCAAGAGCGTAGCCCTAGTCTATCATAGGCAGAGGTTCTTCAATATCGGATTCTAGTTTTTTCATAAGGTCCTGGAATAGAATAGCGACTGTCCTCCTGCAACCTGCATTATCCTGCATCATCACGCAGCTACCCCACTAGAAGGATATGGACTACAGAACTACGGTACTTACTGTTTCACCGATTTAGTCATATCATCTTTTTGAATGTATCATTGTCTAGTTTCTTGCATATTTGTGACTTCATTTGACGGAATTATTAATCGTTCGAAAACATAATTTACCTAATATCTTATCTCAGTTTCTCTCTCTCCTCTCTCACTCTTACCTCTCCCTCTTACCTCTCCCTCTAACTTATCCATTATTGCGTGTTTTCCTCTCCGGTGGTGATGACTCCCGTTCCATAACTGCGGCGCTGCCCTTTCATCCGCACAAAAAGTGTTAGATGAAGGGCACCGCCGCAGTGACTATTGGGTGGATTTCTCACATTGCGGATGACTTCATTACTGCAGCTCATAATAAAGAAGTTACCTTTTCAGTGGCAAAATAGCAACGTGAGAAAACTCTGGAACTGCGAATGATAAAAGAACATGTACTACAAGGACTTTATTTTCATATGGAAAAGTAAAATTTTGCGAGCTAACAATAAAATAAGAGCCACTACGCACTACCTCAAGAAGTTGTCTTCGTTGTCCCTCCTACGACTCGTAGATTCAATAAATATTTATTATGAAAAGGGAAACGCAGAAATTACTTATCTCAAGAAAGTACACAACAATTGCGCAAAATGAAGGCTGGATGGTAGTAGAAGGTTCCTATGAGATACATTTAGCGTTGGTTTTTTGACAAACTTCTGTTTCGAGTGTCAATTGGCAATCGTTCACAATCTTAGGCTATTTTCAAGCGCACGGAGCACAATATGATATGGTGGCTCCATGATAAATGATTATCAACATATTACAGCTAACAATTAGTTGCTTCGCTATTCGCATCCTAGATAAATATGCTCCCCCTTTCCCAGTATCTTCCATACTTCTCTTTTGCCCAATAATTTTTTCCCAATAATAATTTTTCCCAATAATAAACATTTTGCCCATTTTTTTTTGTTCAGTGAAACTCTTCGGATTTCGAAGAACAATGTTTGCAAACAATATTACTCTTGAGAGATTATAATGAATTTCTTCCACACGATTTATCTATTCGTTTAGAAAAGACCAGTTCAAAGGTTCAGAGGAATTATTATTATTTTATTTTGTTTGAAGTAGCACGTAACTGTGTGCTTTTCCATAAACGGTGCACTACTAGCCCGGTACAGTAATCTAAACAGTTTCAACCACCCGTCTACCAACCAATCAATAAATGGTGCGAATGATAGGTGGCCAACACCATGGTGCAACCATGATACGACAAACAGCTGTGAGGTCGGTAATTAGGGTGTGCGTGCGTGTGTGTGTGTGTTCTTGTGTCCTTGCATGTGTCTGTGTATCTGTTTGTCCCGTATGACCCCTCCCTGCCATGGTGTGGTACCCCAGGTGCCATACTCGGTCACCAACAGCCTATACCATTTATCGATCGAGAGTGGTACTATTTTGAGCTGCTCAGTTTTAATTTTTTGTACCACCCCATCTTCGATAGATTTCACGTTACTCATTTTCTTTTCACCATCTTGCACTTTTTATTCGTGTTTTTTATAAATAAAGTAATCAGATTAAAGCGAAATGCCAGCCTCTTTGTAAAATTTGCATATGATAAGCAAATTATATGTATCCTATGCTAATTTTGTACGATCGTGCAAATTTTCCAAAGCATTTCGCTTTTATAGCATTTCGCTTTAACGTACGTTAATTCCTCGAGTTGAATATTTGCAACTCCACGTAAAAAGTAATGATCGACAACAAGATAGTTGCCTTATCTTTCCAAAATTCTATGATTAATACTTCCTGAACCAATTTGCACGGCACTTATCGTAGCCGATTAGCAGTTTTTTTCTGTTTTATATACTGTATTTTCACCAATCTTGGGGCACCAAACGGGCGCCCCGAAGGCGCCTCCGTTCCTATGATAAAACACCCAGAAGACTCAATTAATGCGATAAAAACAAACAAAAAAATGAAAAGTAAACACGTCATTAGATTCCACAAACAATTTGCAACTGTTGGTTTTAGGAAAAACAACCGAAATAAAGAAATACTTTTAAGTATTTATCCTTAGGCTTAGGGTATCCTTTTGATTGCATGTTTTGATGTATGCATCAGTAAACTATTCACTAAGTGTTATACTGAAATAAATAAAATACTGAAATAGTTTTTCGATTTTAGAAAAAACTATTATTTTCAGTGTTAGCACAAACAACGATATTTTTGTTTAAATTTTTAGCAGTATTCCAGATTCACTGTAGTTTTTTTTCTAACGTTTACTACGACGGATCATATGTTTCTTCAAGATGTTTCCATGGCATCAAAAAATTCTTCCAACATCATAAATATTCAGTGTATTTAATAATGCTGCTGTATTCCAATACAAGACTTTTACTTGGAAAGACGACTTTTCTTATGGTTAGGAGAAAACGGATGCTGCCACATTCTAACTACTGTGTATTATATTCGTTCAATGCACTCTCCGGCTCCGGAAGGTCTTATTGCGTAAGACTCCAATCTTCAAGGGTTTAGTAACTACTGTCGATCATTATATGATCTAGTATCCAGTGTCATATTCCATCTCTTTCTCGTCCTCTCTCTCTCTCCCTCTCTCTCTTTCTCTCTCACTTTCTCCCTCTATAGATCTCGAGTAGTCCATCTTCGCCTTACTCAATATACCTTTTCTACAATAGAATATCCGGTGACAGATGGGTGAAGCATCATTGTATCTATTGTTGAATAGTGAATTGGTACAGGAAATGGTAGATTGAAGTTGCGCAATGGTACCTTTTGTCTGCTCAAAAGGGTATATCTTATGGTGGTATATAAAGACCAATTGGTGGAAACAAACTTCTTCCGTGATTTCTTGTTGTTATTATTTCAAGGATGATTATTTATTAAGAAATGGTTATAGCTGTTTTTTGATACGATTTCGTTAAAGCGGTACAACAGTAAGTCAGCCCTTGGAACGTATTTAGGACTAGGACAACTGCTTTTCCTTGTACTATAAAGAGTGAACGATTCTGATCGATTTTCTACGCAATTTGCAGTATTTTACAACATAATTTTCACAAACCAGGTGTTACACCACTTGAAGTCTCTAACTGGCGACCTTCCGCTATGCTTTGTACCCTTGGTATGTGCTGTTATGTTCCGTTGTCTGTCGTATTCCCACTGCGCGCCGCAAGTTTTTTTCCTGTCGTTCACACAATAAAATGGTACCGTTGGCGCGAATCATTTCCGTTCTTCTTTCCCATAGAAAACGCATAAAATAACCCAAATCGGAACCTTACCATAACATGACATTTTTATGTTTCTGACATTAAGTTTTTGTGTGGGGGAACAAGTCATTTAGGGGTAGGTAAGATAGCCATGCAAAATCCCACATTTGGTAACTTCTTACTTGTTTAATGGATAGCTGTAATAAACTTAAGGATGTACTTTTCATGAGAACTTTCCCATAGGAATGACAACTTCGTCTGATGATGTATTACGTAAAATATTTTTTGGACCTGTAGACTAGAACCCTTATTGTTAGACAAACTGTAACTGCTTAGTAACCAAATAAACCAAATAAACCAAGCGTACGTAAAATTAGTTCCAGTTTGTAGACATATCTGGATTTCGTGCCTTGCGTAACCTTGAAGTTCGCCTTTTTCGCTGCTGTCTCAGAGCAGAGACTAACAGATCAGAACTAAAGTGTTACGTGGTGGTAGATCGCTTGTTACAGGCTTATTGTTAGAAAATGCACTGCTTCTTTTTGTTATCTTTCACACTTTACATGTATGTCTAACTTATTCTTTAGATACCATGCTGTTACTATAATCGTCAGCTTGTTTGGCACAAGATAGAACGTGAAACTTCGTGCATATATTTATTTTCAATATGTTTTGTGTTTTTAAGAACTTTTGTAAGACAACAAGTAGTCTGCGTGTGCCGTGTGCGTGATATGTAGAAGTTATCGATTTATAATTGTTGATTAACATATTCATATCACTTTAATAAAATCCACGTGACAAGGGGCCGAAACCCGATTTCACTTTATAAGTCTAGTTTTCCTAAATGTTCCTGTTTTTTTTCCTCCTTTCTAAACTGCGCTACCTCCCACGGTGGCTCCCCGCGTGTGAGGCTAAACCCGTAATTTAAGCCGACAGACGGGGAGAAAGTGGACCCGATCCCTTGATGAGATCCTCACCTTACACGCACATTCCCTTTTATTGGTAGAATACATATTATAATTAGGCTAGTTGTACGGTATACCATACTTCCCAAGATGAGTAACTCTGTTTCAATAATGGGTCTCGTCTTTCTTTCTCTTCGTTTTTTTTTTCAGTTTTCTCTCGATATTCTTTCAAAATTATGATTTATGAAAGCCCAGTGCAACGTAAAAGTATATGTAGTTGTGTACAGAAAAAAAATGCAACTTTTTCAAGAGTGCTGAGCATTTACGAATTATCACTGTCATATTGTTCATTGCACTAATATGCTTCGTTTTTCTTAAATTATCGTAGAAAAATAATTGACCCATATACTATTGGTGGTATAAGAGGACAACCTCAGTTCACATTTATTTACCACACACATATGGGGGCAGCGGGCAGCTGTGCTTTCGTGGGGATGCGCGGGTTATATATCTTTTGGGATTCACCCGCTGTAGATTCACTTGGTACCATTCAGTACACCCAAAGTTCAAACAAGATTCAAGTTTTTAATTATCTGGGAAATGTATGGTTTGGTAGCAAATAATCCTAAACCCTATACAAACTTAATATTTGAGTTTATGATTCTTCCGGTATTGTATGATAGATATACTACCCTAGAATGAACATCTTGTACATTTTGCTGCGCTTGTCGGCATGAGTTAAAATGTTAAGATTAGGCCCGTCTTCGCAAGAGATATATTGATTTATGCTGATCTGATGATCACGTGCTATGTATGCATATATTTTGTAGCACCAATTCAGTACCCTTTCTCTTTCATTCTCCTTTGTTCCAATATCCAATATCCATTTTCTATAGTCGGGTCAATTGCTCGTTTCCGTCCACACAAAGAATACCCCATTACATCTGACCCAAGTCCTAGTGCACACTTTCTCTCTTACTTCTAAGGGCTAAGCACCATACCGAGCCAAATTAACCTACTAAGGGGTTTGATGTAGTCATTTGGGGTGTCTTTTACAAGAAGTGAAGTTACCTAAGCGGAAACTAATTTTATCACCAAAGGAATTGAGGAAAACACTGTCTGAATAGACGTGTGGGTACGGTAGCTTGTGGGAATAATGCGTCGTCTCGGGTCCTAAACTTCCCGTGTCTTGGGACTTGTGGTATTTAATTACATTACTTTCCAGGAATGCTTCTACCTATAAAGACAATAGTGAATAACATTTAGACCTTTTACCGGTCCTTGTTTCCTCACTTTTCTCTAACTGCTCTTCGAGCTTCTTTCTTCATTTCTCTAACTCTCTCGCTCTCTTTCTCTCCCCCTCTCTCTCTCTCTCCTCCCTCCTCCCTCCTTTCCTCTCTACTCCCAACTTCCTCCGTGGGAACTTGTGCAATCTCCGGACCCTGGACAAAGAAAGGTACCGCTATGGCAGAGTGACACACATTTAGACTTCCACCTCACACATACAACTAGTAGAACCTTCAGTTGTATCTCTCTCTCTCATTCTGTCTCTGTATCTCCCTCTTTCTCTCTCTATCTTTCTCTCTTTACCTTTGTTCATCTCGCTACTTGTACCTTTTCTAGCTGTAGTGATGAAAGTTCAACGGCACAGTTTTCGAAGTGATACGCTAACTTACTATACTATTATGATTGTCATGGTATTTACCACTTTCGTATACTCTTTGTTGCAAATCATTTTCTTCGCTGACAAAAAACACCTTCAAACCTCAGTACAACTTCAAAAGGCAAATCTGCCCAAGATGGATTAACTCCGCATGATGCGTCTTTGATGCTGTCCTTGTGCACCTTTGGTACTAAACCCTTTTTTGCGTCACCCTAGCTCCCTTCTGTCCTTGGTGGAGCCGTAACGGACAATTATGGCGTTTCCCTTACCATTGGGAGGTTTACAACCGCTCGGAGGATGCCGCCCTTTTGAGGAAAACTACGATGGAATACGAAATTACGTTATTCGAAGGCCAAGACTGGGCGGATACTGGTCATTAGACAAGTTTTAATGATCAAAAGCAGCTGGGTGGAGAGTGCTGAGTTGGAACTTTGGTAACCCTAATTAGGCTCACTGGCAAGTGCTCAAGACTATGTTTTAGTATAGTTAGTTAGTCTCCTTTTGAACTGTACACTTTGTTATTTTTGTTTGCTTTTGGTTGTTTACTTTTACACACTGGCAAGGGAAAACATGTAGACAAACACCTTGTTGTTTCTCTATTATTAACTTTGTTGTTTACAGTTCTGTTGTGGTGTTATTATTGTGTTTGTACTTCGATTAACTATTTCTGTACATATTAGTCAGTGTTACTTTTGTTGGCAGTTAGCGTTTGTTTTTTGTCCTTTTTTTCACGCGACCGCCATGAAGTTTTGGTTCTGCTTTGAGTTTTCTTTTATTTGGGAAATCCTTGATAATGAAAAATATAATTTAGTATAACTATACATATACTGTCACTTGCTGGCCAGCAGGCAGGCACTGGGCTCTTCATTAGCCCGGCTGCGACACCGGGTCGGGTAATATTGTCCGATCGAAGTTCAGAACATCTGCGCGCGATCACTAACAAAGAGATATTCGTAGTTGATATCGTACTTGATTACAGTGCCCGGGTAAAGTAGAGAAAGTAAACCTAGGGATACGTTTAAGATGCAAACTGTCTTGTAGACATCCATTCCTACTTGTTCTACATTTGCATCCTTTTTTTGCTGTGTCAAGCTACTTATTCTAGTTTCTAGCCTCCCTCCCTGCCTTATTAGCATAACAAGCTCTAAATCTCACTTTTGTGGCTATCATAGCCGGACTGTGAATGAGACGGGATAAGACGAATTTTGCATAGCTGCCGCTTCTTGGAGCCGTCCATTTGCTTCGACAGGGTATCTGTATTTTTTAATTATTGAGCTCCGGACATCCCTCTCTCCGCCTCTGCCTTTACTAGCTCCCTCTCACTCCCTTTCACCCTCTCTACCTCTCTCTGTTCTGTGTCCCAAGGGTATAGTAACATCTGTCCTTACCCCCTGTCCAATACAACGCCGCTACCGTTTTTACTCACCAACACTAACCAGTGACCAAGGAAATAGACCTCGTTATTGATCGCTAATGAGTTTATGTTTTTTTTTTATATAATTTTATTTGTATTTTTATGGAGTTCAATTCACGAAGGGTTTTAGGATTCTTCCTCAAATATAATTCCAATTGTGGGTCTAACATATTCGTCATTTCGTCTATGATCTCATTTTCAGCGAAGTTACTTTCACCGACGCATATTTAGCCATTTTATTATTTATGTATTCCTCAAGAGCAATTTTCGAAGATTTTACGCTTCTTAGCATTTTCAGTTTGAAGCACCAGTTCACCGTACTACATACTATCTCTAGTTGTCATCAGAAATGTCATTGTAGCGGTTTAGTATTTTCTGCCATTATCATACTTTATTCCATCAACGCACCTCCCTTTAAATTGTCATTGTTCTTTGGCATATCCAACTCATGTTGATCCCCTTTTGTGCCATTGTTCCTTTTTGTGCCCTCCGCCAAGAATCAGTGCGTGCTCGTTCCCTTTGTCCGACGTCTATTTGCCCATTCAGCGTTACGGGTCACTGAAGTTTACCACTTCTTTACCGTCCTATCATCTTACATCCCTTCTTAGTTGCCGGAAAGCTCTTTTATGCAAATCTGAATAGGACAAGTACCTTGGTGGCCATGTCTGCTCATTGTTAGCTTCTTTGAAGTTGTGCTATTTGACCAGCGACAGCTTATTGTTAGTATTCTTTAGCGTATTCATCTGTTCATGGAGGGTATTGCCAGCGGATTTCCACAATACATATTTTTTGTTTTCATCTCATATTGTCTACACTTGAACTTCAGTTTCAGCTTTTTGTGTGTGAAAAGTTTCATATTTAAAAAAATGTAAAGCGAAATACCGGTCGGTTTTTGAAACGCATCGAGTAGACCAGCATTCTTATGCGGCCTACGCAAATGAGCATAAATTAGAATAAAAAATCGAGCTAAATTCGAGCAACTTAGCATAAATACATAAGAATTCAGTTGTCCACGCATCTTTTCAAAACCGGTATTTCGCTTTAAAAAGTTTAAACGCTTTTTGATGATGTGCCCTGATAATTGTCGGGCTGTTTGGCTCACCCCGCCGCAATGGCAGGACTACACCGTTCCAAGTTTCGCACGTACTTTCGTTAGAGTTCATTTTTGAGCCTTATGTTGTTTCTCTTTTCCATAATATTCGTGTTCTCTATGTTGTTTGTCTCTTTTATGCTCTCTTCCAAGATGATGTGGGACTGTCTGCATATGCACGGAGTCTCTTCATCTCACTCTCTCTCTCTCTCTCTCTGTCTCTCTGTCTCAGTTTCTCTCTCTCTCTCTCTCCATGAACTCTTGTCACCGTCCCATTTAGATGGAGGACGTGTTTAACCTTTTCGTGCCACACACAACTCGGACGACCAATTCACACTCCCTTCTAATGATCGATCCAACGGCTTGTACCTAAAATGACAAAAGTTTTTTTTATTGATTGGTTGGAAATCCTGGTTGGCAAACTTCTAATTATCAAAGAAACCTTCTAATTATCATGAGAAAAATTGAAGAGCTTGGGGTTAAAGTTTTGTTTGCGGCACTATCCTAGCGCACAACTGCCAAACTGACCTGACACAGATGCTTGTGAAGGCACAGAGATGTTTAGAAAATATCTCGAGCTTGTTGACGTACACATAAAGCGCCTGTATAAAATGCAGCATGCGGTAAAGTAGAACACACTATACAGAATGGAGTTTTGATGGTTAAAAACCATATTCAATACACTTTCTTTTTTATTTCCAAAGAACTACATCAGGATTGTGAGTGAGGTTTTCACCCTTGCGCGCCTACAGGCCTACTTCGTTAGCATGGCTGCACCCTCGCCAGCGCGCTTCTCTAGCTAACGTGGCAGCTGTCGTGTTCCACCCTGTGTCCTTCGTGTGTCTGATGCTCAGTAGTGAGTAGTGTATCGAGATCGGTATCTCAACCTCGTTACTGTCCCAGCCTGCCCGTATGCTAATTATTTCTTGATGCCCTCTTTTTTTCGGGGCAATTTACATGTAGTTGATCCCCGGTCGAGATTATTTCACAGTATTGGATCACGCAAATTATGGAGATTGTGGGAACAATTGCAATTAATTTACATGGGATTCAAGATCGATTTGAATGTGTCACATTGGTACAATGTTGACAAGTGCCATTGTGACATAGTTGCATAATGGGTAATTAACATTTGCAAACATGCTTGACATTTCTATATTATGCTTTTGCTTTTCGAATAAAAAAAATGGAATAAAAAAAATGAGAATATCTTTTCGAGTTGCCTAATTTGAAGCTTGGGTTGCGCGTATGAATTCAAAATTTGAATTCCCATAATATAAGCTGGTTTTCAGATCGGCATCTCTATCTGCTGTTGCAAGATTTTTGGCATAAATATGCCGCACAGGGGCGAATTTATTCACTTTTTGGGATTCTACGGATTCTTGTTACTTACCATTGTGCCTAATACTATTTCGATTACTGTTTGCCTTACTCCTTTGTGCTCAAACCAATACATAACCTATAAAAGCATTTACTATATTTTGTCTCGCATTTAATTATGCTACAGTATCAACCTTGTCTACTAAATAGCATTGAGTTTCGCGATTAGATCAGTAATGGGATGGAAACCCAACTCCAACTATGGCTAAGACTAAGACAACCAACTTTTGTCAAATACCTCAAAAGAAACGATGTTATCTCTTTTCCTACTTTTACTGGGTGAATCTTGTGGGCGACGAAAACCTGACAATGTGTTAATTATTGATATTTATTAGTGCAGCATACCATTTTTGCTGTGTGCCCGACCCTTTGCACCCTCAAAAGAAGTTTGAACACTTTTACCATAGAATAATGTTAGAATTTTCAGTTTTCTGACAATTATCAATTTAGGGATTTAATATTAGCAGCACTTTAACGTCTTACATTTCTTTTGTGTTTTGAGTAGGAAACTAAAAAGAGCCTACTAACAGACATAACAAAAAATGGCCGTAGTCGTCTCTTTTGCAATGGAATGGCAGATCTCTATCTTTTACGCTACTCACCCTTAGATATTGAACATTTTCGAGCTATTTTGTTTTCTGCAAAAGGGTCAGCCGGCCAACGCCTACTGTTGATTTTTCACAGTTTATGTACAGTTTCATTAGCTTATATGCATAAACATGAATAGTTCTCTCTCTCTCTCTTTCTCTTTTTTTTTTTTTTTTTTTTTTTTTTTTTTTTTTCTCTCTTTCTCTCTCTCTCTCTCTCTCTCTCTCTTTGTCTCTCTCTCTATCTCTATCTCTTTCTCTCTCTCTCTCTCTCTCTCTCTCTCTCTCTCTCTCTCTCTCGTCTTCCCTTTCTCTCTTTTCTATCGGAAATGCTCCTTGAATTTCCTACTTATATTCCAATTCCAAATGTTACTTCCACATTCCCATTCCCCAGGTTGATTTGCACGACATTTCACTAGAATTGCGCATGTTTTATAAACAAATTCGCTGGCATTTTACGTTGTTTTCTATGCCATTGGGGGGAATCTTAGGGTTGACACATGAGAAACTACCCATGAGTTTTGATTAAAGCGAAATACCGGCCGGTTTTTGAAACACATCGATACATCAGCATTCTTATGCAGCTTATGCAAATGAACATAAATTAGAATGAAAAATCGAGTTAAATTCGAGTAACTTAGCATAAATACGCAAGAATTCAGTTGTCCACGATGCGTTTCAAAAACTGGCCCTTTGATAGTTATATAAAAGTTTTACCAACTTTGAGAATTTCTCCATAATGAACTAAGTTTGGAGAGTGAAATTCGGAAATTATTATTATTTATTTTAATATGAACACATGTGCATTCTCTCCAGATAGGTTTATCACCAAATACCCAATTCTAATTTTCTGGAATGTTCTCATGCTCATGCTCAGGCCCATATAAAAAAGGTTTTCCCCAATTCTTCTGAGATAGCCTGAGCCTTTAAAGCGAAATACCGGCCTGTTTTTGAAACACATGAAGTACACCAGCATTATTATGCAGCTTATGCAAATGAACACAAATTAGGATAAAAAATCTAAATTCGCGAAATACTGGCTAAATTCGACCAACATTGCGTAAGTACGTAAGAATTCAGTTGTCCACGATGCGTTTCAGAAACCGGCCAGTATTTCGCTTTAACTCTGGATGTGAGTATTTGAATGTAAGTAATGGAATTCAATTAAGAATTGTCTTTTCTTATTTGAATAAAAGCTTCGTGTGTGGTCCGGCTGGTCCCAGGTCTACACATGTCTATTGAATTAGTTTCTTATGAATGAATGGGGGATTTAGCACTGAAAAGACTCTTTGAATAGACTATGGAAAACTGTCTTTTAGACAGGTTCGAGACGTGGTACACACTAACTTTTTTTCTTATTTAGCGCCTAATACTAGTTTTTTTTTTGCAAAAAGTGATATATAACTGTTTCTTGCTGACAATGAGAAAAAAGTTAGGGTAGGATGCAATTTTATACTTTATTATGTACATTAAATTTAAATATTTTTTCGCATAACTTGACTGAATACCATAGTCGTCCATAGTATCGAACGGATTATTGAAGAAAACAAACACAAGTCAAACATAGCGAAATAAATTATCACAGGTTCCTACTGTACATGCGACGATGAAGAGAAAACGATGTAGAGAGAACGTAATAGCCCAGTATAGTAATAAAAAATTTTTTTTTCTAAAGTAGGAAACAACTACGCATAAAATTAAGATACACATGACGCCATCGTGGCTTTTTTTTGTTTGTTTTGTCAATTTATTACCATTTTTTTTCCTAATGAATCTCTTAGCCTCGTAGACTTTTGCGGGTCCCTCTCGTACAGTTTTTTTTGAGCGTTTTTTCACGAGTTTCCAGAAAGTTTGATAAGCCAATAATGTTGCCAATCTTGTGAGGTCACCGTTCTTATTTGCTTTTTTTTTAAGTATGTATCAAAAAGGTTGAAACCTATAAATAAAGTATCAAGAAGATGCGAAAACATATTGAACTAGTTAGTGAAGCCACCCCTTTGTTTTCATTTCGACTTTACCTTACCCTAGTACATTAATAATATAATCATTATTTAAATAATTTTCACGCTGTCCATTAATTGCTTGATTATTGATTTGTTTGATTATCGTTTTTTTTTAATTATCAGTTGGTTAATTATCAAATTGCTGAATTATCAAATTAATAATTACCTTTGTACATTAATAATATAATCATTATGCAACTAATTAGCGTGCTTGATTATTGATTTTTTTTAATTTCAGGTGGTAAATTACTGAATTTTAACAATTATCCCGCATTGTCCAATTACAGGGATGGAGCCGTGCCCTCGGCCGTGTTCCTCCACACAGGACGCTTTTTGCTCATTCAAAGAAAATCGAGAGAATATTCGCCCTGGTAAGAATTGTAGTTTGTATGCTGCCAACGAATTGTAAGTACAAAATACAATGTAGAAATTTGAATCGACAATTTTAAAGTCTCGTACTTTTCAAAACACTGTCCACATTGCGGCAGTATGCAGTACTATTAGCGCTAACAATAAGTCTTGATCTTGCTGCTTTTTGGCCTGGCACATAAAGCGGCATGGCACCTGGTTCGTGAAACGAATGCTGCGCAACTGTTGTTCCACTGTATTATGTGCTAATTGTGTGTCTTGTGCCGGAAATCTTCAGAAAGGTACATAAATTGCATGTAATACATTGTAATGCCATCACTTGTTTCAAAACCACGTGCCAGATCACTTTGAGTTTTTGTATTAAATATTGATGAGTCTTCTTTTTCTTTTCATAGTTTGGAGTTTGTAGTTTATATGCAACAGGTTCGTCCGGTTTCTCCCCGCCTACAAAATGGCCTCGAGCCACGACTCCCCGACGACGAGATTCTCTAGAGATGACGTCATCAATCAATACTTCCGTTTTATCCGCTTCCGCTACAGATGATTCTGGATTCCACGACTCGTCCATGCACTCGCCACCCCTTAGAAAGGTTAGTTGAACGTTTTAGTTTGTAATTTGAAGTCTAGATTACAACTACTATGCTAACACAATGAACTTACTATAGTAGGACTAAATAAACGTCCGTGTAATGCCGTTGGTCTCTTTAGTGTTTACGGGCTCCGTTCCGAGTGAACGTACGTATCTAATTCCTACGTGAGATTGTATGCGCATTTTCTATATGTGTATGTACATTTGTACCGAATAACTGCTTATATCATCCATGCTTTCCTTCCTTCTCTCATAATATAATCAGATAAATAGTGCATTTCCTCTACAAAAACTCTTACACATTGTAGACAATCAGTCAGAGATTAGATGTTGCGGCGCCCTGTTTTTATACCAGTTTTTTGGAAGAAAGTTTTCCGACCCTCAGTTTTTAGACTTTTTGTAGACGCATAAAAACATCAGTCGTTCATTTTGCTAGCTGAGGGGAACTGGGGGTGGCGGTGTCACCTTTGAGATAACAAATTATAATGATAAGAGTGTTAAGAGGCTCAGCTGACTTTAGAGGGACAATCCTATAAGGCTAATAGGGTCAGAACTCAGAACCCCCTTTATTGAGAAGGTAGGAACTGCAACGAGGAGATGAAACAGAAATGTAATGTTGTATTGGGAATGAAGATTGCTTGATTTATGGAAAATAATATTGGTAGTTGTTGATACAACTTGAATTAGTTTGATGATATTTGTTGCTGATTTTATAATCTTTCGTCCATGACACGTGTGCCTAAGTCGCGATGTAACCATAATAAACAACTACCAATTTACCGGAAATTGGCTCTGGTATGACGAACATTACCGTAGTTAGGATATGTTTCTCAACTTGTACTTTCCATAGCATTTCCACAGTGACACTCGTACCGTGTCAGGCAGTGCCTTTTCTCAGTCAGTTGACCGTTTAATAAACTTAAAACACACGAGACACTGCTTTCACACAGTTTACCGCATTCGAATATTTTCGTATGCGAAAACTAAACTTGGCTAAGTGTCTTTGTAATTTTGTTTGTCATCTTCTGCGCTGACTTATTTTTATTCTTTTGCTGAATTATTGCTTATTGCGTCAATTATGACATTTCTTTATTATTTGAAACACATTGAATTCCAACATGCGAACATGCCAATTATTTGCTAATTGACCTCTAATTATCCAACGCGCCTAGTTTCATATTGCATTTTGGTTATACAATTATCATAATTACGATGAGAACGTAAATCACCGTTTTGTGCTTTGAGCTATCACAGGCTCAGCGGGTGGTTGTATGCTAATATATGATGCAAGATTCCTCTCCATTGGTTGTCTGTAAATCATTTGCATACATAAGGGATATTGACACGGACAGCTCATTTACATAACGGTATTGCGTCATGTTAGCCAGTGACACTGGGATTTGAAGCAGCCAAACTGACGAAAAAGTGATGCAAATGTTCCCTTTCTGTCTTACACATCATGTAACCATGGTTTTTTCAAATAAATGACTATTTTGTGCCCACCTCACGACCATTTCGTGACCCTTTTCCTGAAAACATCATCAATTGGTTACGAATTGGGCGAACAAATGCCCCTTCGAGATCTGTTTTTTTTTAAATATCAGCAGGCTTGGAATAATAAAATAATAATAAATTGTAAAATAAAGAGAATATAATAGCGAAAAAAGTATCAATTTTGAGAGAAATAAGGATGGAAGTATATGTAAAGGTGAACTCACAATCAGGCAATGGTTAATTTCTATTCTTCACTCTAGCCTAAAAGAGATGTTTGCAGACAAAAGTGCTGGTTCCGATCCTCCGCACGCCCACATCGTCAATGGCGAGGTCGACCTCATCGTTGATCACACCGTCACCGAGGTAAAGAGTTATTATTGAACAATATCAGAGAAAAATGTTAAAAACGTGAGTTGAGTAGGGCACAAATCCGTGAATAGTGCCTGATTTCTTTTGTTTCTTCAATACTCACTAAGATATTGGGTGATAAAGTGGTGGATTGGGTGCAAAAAGGGTAATTGTGCTACCTTGTTTGTATAGGACAATTAACATTTTTGCACTCCTAACCGATCAATCCACCACTTTATCACCCAATATCTTCGTGAGCATTGAAATAGAACACTACTTTTTGTATTCAAAATTTTATTATCCCTTATAGAAAATAAAGAAACAAAAAATACAGACACAATTCAAGGTGAACCGATCTCATTAAGCGGAATTTCAGTGTGTAATGATATTTCATATCAATAGTTTTCCACTAGGACACGGCAAAAGTACGAAATATCATGGGAATTAACAAAAAACGGTAGGCAGCAACTAGACTGCCTAATATGTCATAGTGATCTCCATTGCTTTTAGCCAATTAAAAAAAAGTTTTCAGGTCTCGTATGTCATTACATCACTCTACTTCCTCTCCTGTACTCACCACGTCAAGACCACTTCGGTTGTCGAATCCCCACAACTCAATTGGTATTTCTTTTATTAATTATCAGTTCACTTAGAAGTATATTTATTTATCATGGGTTATGTATTGGGGGGGGGGGCGTGGCGCGCCTTGCTCCAGGCCACCGGTCGGTTCGTTCCCGGCCCGGAACCCCTCCACCCCACCAAACGTGTAAAAATTGGTAGCTGGGTAAAACCGGCGGAGATAAATCGGCTTCCCGAGAGAATTGGCGTCTGGGAAGTTTAAAGGCCAGTTCGTCCGGCTTCAGAAATGAACCGGACGTTTCTGCGGATTCGGTTGATATAACCCGGTACTGTTTATCTTTCATTTATCTTTTTTATGTATTGGAATGAACGTGGATACGTTCAAGTTTCCGTCCTTCACCTTTTCCGTGTACGGACAATAGCGCGTAAATTAAAGCGAAATACCTTATGAAACGCATGCCCTGCTTTCTTTAAGCATAAATTAGAATAAAAAAATAGACCCCAATTCGACCCCTCTTAACATAACTGCATAATAATGCAGATATTTGAGACGCGTTTCAAAACCGGCTGGTATTTCGCTTTAAAATACAAAGTGGGGGAACCAGAGAAATATCATATTGCATTAATTTATTCATATTTGAATGTGTTTCAGGCATTTCCATCCAGGCTAGCGGTGATAAACAGTCGGAACTTACCGTAATCCGAAGGGTGAATCGATGTCTCGAAAATCAATACCCTGAAAATCAATTTGCCGAGGTCAGTTGTCGTATTCCACCATTTTTTTGCCATTCAGAAAACTACCGCAGTTTAGTAGAGCGGGAGAACCATGTGACAAACACGGGAATAGTCATTTATAATAGACGATGACCACGGCAGGATTCGAACTTCGGTCGCTTTGATGATAAACTAATTCGTTATCCATTCGGCCATTGTTTCATTACTCACTATTTGCAGGAAGCCAATGTGATGCTCTCCGGATTGACTACTCCACAAAGGTTGAGGGACGGAAGTCCTGAATCTTCCTCATATAAGATCAACGTCGAGACTCCCAGTAAATACCTGGAGGTAAGGAATTCTTAATCCTGGTTCTTATCTCATCTCTCTATTTTTATTCTGTTCTCTAATCTCTCTCTCTCTATCTCTTCTCTTTGTCTCAGTGCATCTCTCTATATTGCTCCTCTTCTCTAATATCTCTTTCTTTTCTTTGTAATTCTCTCTCCTGAAGGAATTCCATAAGCATAACAGATCATTGTTAATCGTTTACAATTTATAATTAGTATATTTTAGCCCGACGATTCCGGACTTTTCTCTTTCGCCTCCATCTCTGATACTCCGCCAAGGAGAAATCTCTCACTAGCTGGATTCTCTTCACTCTCGTCAATACACCGTATACCGGAGTTGACTTCAGGACCATTGGAACATGGGTACGGTAACTTCCTAGAATAGAGAAAGTCAATATGATTACGGAGGTACGGTAGATTTCCGTGTTTTTATGGGCTGGAAATTCCCAAGGTGAAGCATTTGGTATTGAACATGTTACTTCCTATATTAATTAATAAGACCAGTTTATTGGCAGTGTATTCGAGTCAGTCGGCGATCTGATCCCCCTTCCGATGGAAATCCTAAGTCCTGAAAGGCAGCGACCCTCTCCGCCAAAGCCCATTGCCAGAAGAGTGTCAGCGTCGTCAGCGATGTTGCCGACGAAAACGCCGACTGAAACGCTGACATCGATCCCAGCTCCAATATCCAGATCTGCGAGTGCACTCGTGACATGTACACCTTCAGCACTGCCGAAAAATGTGAGTTTCAAAGATTTAGTTTTTATATTTTTGTAGGATGATGTATATTGTTTGATAAAAGTTTGGCTTGGTACTTGTTTATAGTTGCTTACTTTCGCAAGTAAGCTTGTTGAAAGTTGAAAGCATGTTTTCCTCAACTATGCTTATAATTGCGCTGACCCAAAAATACCATCTGATATAGAAAATCTCGCTTCGCAACATTATATTGCTTGAATTCCAGTAAAATAAGCTGCTAAAACAATAGTTAAAGCTAATCTATTTCTAAATCTTTTATTTCTTAGCAATTTTTAGTGCGCTCAGGTAAATGATGCACCTGTTCGCCTCTTCGTGACGATCTGTCGTTCATGTTGATAGAACATTAGTGGAATGTTCAATAAAATATTCATTATTTTCTTTCTTCAGATCGGAAAACCAATCTTCCAGTCGACGCCGATTACTGTGGAAGCAAATGCCGTTGTTCCGGAAGTTCAGCAAAAGGTTTGTGGTCATGATCAAGAATTGCTTTCGAATTTATGGCATATAGCATGATACCTTCTTCTGAGAAGCACACTGAGTTTTGTGCTTTTCTCCTCTATTTCCTTTTTGAGACGAAGCATTCTATATGTATTAATCTGGATGTATACGCGTAATTTTTTGGTGTAGTCCTGATCCTTTAAGCGCAGCTTCCAAGTTTTTTTACGATAGTAAAGTATTCTTGCAATTTAGGTCGAAGCTCCCATAATTCGATGTACTCCTGTGACTTCTGCTCCTGGAAAAGCAAAAAGACGTCGTGAGTCGGATGAGGGAAACAGTAACTCATTCCTCACGCCCAAGAAACCACTAAAACCGGTAGGTAATTTTATATGAGTATTACTAATCAATAACCTTTCATTTTAAAAGTTTTGTATAGTATTTTCCTCGTTTCCACTTCATCAAACGCGATTTTTGTCTGTGGTGAAGTGTGAAGTGATATGTAATATAAGATCAATTCAGATAGTCGTCTTTTTCTAATACTATTTGATTTATTGTGTCTCTTCCGAATACGCAGTGCAAGTTTAATAAATACTCATTTTCTTTCTAGTTTGGCCGTCGGTGGTTGCGAATTGTCTACGGCACAACAACGGCTCAACGCGAGATGACAGCGGCAGCGCATGAGTTCTTGCGGCAAGCGCGCGAACGCCGCGCAGCACAAGATGTCGAAGCGTTCTAGACAATTTGTCCGCAAAACCGCGTTCGTAAGGTTTTCTATTCAGCATGAGTTTCTGCATGTCATGTTTCAAAGAAAAAACTTTCATTCGAAATATAATGAGTCATAATAAGCTGAGTTAGTAATAAGAATGAACTGATGTCTCGAACTGTATTTGAACTGGTCCAACTTTTCAATCCCGCTGTGTTTGGTTTTCTATGCCCAAAGTATTGCGGTTGACCACGAACGAAATTTTTTAAGGACTAAAACAAACTTTTGTGTTTTATATTGTCGTGTTCAAACAGAAATGTTGGCATTTGGGAGTTTGAGGTTTGATTTCGGTTTGACAGCACCAAGTAATTTCCATTCCATCATCATGCTCAGTAATAATTATGATTATATTGTACCAACTTTCACTGTATATTTTGCTATATTTTCAAAATACGTTGCAAAGTTTATTAGTGAAACCTTTGTTTCTGGTCAAGTTACCCAATATATCAAATAAGGTCATAATATGATTTCTCGTAAGTAAAAAAGCCAATTTTAAATGTTTTATGTCATTTCCATGCATTATTTATAAATTCCCACGTTATTATATAGATTTCTTAACCCAAATTGTCGTAATAACTTTCAGACAGGTGAAAACATAACTTTGTGAAGTATCAAATTCGGACGGAAATTATTTTATTTTCGATCTAAAACTTTTTTTTAAATGTCTTTCTTAGTTGTGACTAGTGCACAAAATCTAGTCGTTTTCTGTTTTAATGTTTAAAAAGCTAATTTGTCAAAAGCTAATAGCTAATTTTGTCTGCTTTTATTATTGTTAAAGTCTATTATTTTCGTATTTATTTAATATTTGAAATGCAATTTGTAGTACTTTTGTAGAAAATTTTTAGAAAATAGACTTTCGACAATGTAAATCTACCTCATAATCTTTCAGTATTCTATTGTTCTGATGAATTTTTTTGATTATATTTACTATTCTTAAGTTTATTTTTTCACCAAATACTTTCATCATTTCACACTTATTCCCATTCGCAGCACTTGTACTCAAGCGTCATTCCCGGTTGTCTGTTATTACATTTATTAATTTATTATATTATATTTTATGCCTTTAATTAATTATATTAACCATATTAAAGTATAAATTCGTTGATAATTTCCAGTATTGATTCGAGACTTGCTTTTTCAAACCGTATGAACATTGTTGCAATATATGTGTGCTTTTTTCGTCGTATATATTTATATATATTTTTTCAATAGTTGTATATTGTAAAATAAAATAATGTCAATTTGAAGGTGTTATTATGTGGAGAAAAAGTATGCGACGTCAATGTTTTCTATTTTGGATGATTTTCTTTTTGGCAAGCAGTTTTGCCCAGGTAAGAAAATGTAGTTTTATTATTATTATTTATGTTGTTCAAAAAAAATTCTTCGGGTCAGCAAGTAAAACAAATCTATTTATATCATGGTTTATATCAAAATGTCCACTCGTATATTTTTAACTCAAAGAGTCTACAAGAACAAGGTTATATACATTATACTGGTATACTGGTAAACTGGTATACGGTATACTGGTATACTGGCATACATATATATGTTCGCGCAAATGTAGGTTTCTAGACAGCCTCAAATTCAATTGCCCATTATTCTGAATTGTATTCATATATGTTGCTACTTCATCTTTTGTAGTGGTAAAGAATGGTTTCCCTGGTTTCCAATAAAATATTCCCAAGACGGGTCCATAGGCATAGGGCCTTATCCTTTGTTAGCGCGGTAACGCTAAAATAGTTTGGGTTTTCATTAGTAGTTCGGCCTTTCGACAAGAATAAAGCTCGTGAAATACTTCCTAACACGTATTTTTTACGTATTTTTTTGCTCCCATTGTTATAGAGTCTAGACGTCTAGAGTGACCCATCTCCACTTAGGGTTTCATGCACTTTGTCTTACTATTTGTAGATTTGACGAAAATAAGCCACTTTTTCCTCCTACACAAATCTCTGCTAATCCTAGGACTTTTAACGATCGCCAAAAATTAATTAAGTAAAAATTAGCGTAAAAGCTAAAAGGCAAAGTCATAAATTCAAGTGAAAATGCGAGATTTTCTATCATTTCTTTCGTTTTTCTCGCCAAAATTTCTGTGTTTAACGCTTTAATATTTGCTTTTGCCAGTCTGTCACACAGTTCTCTGTTCATAAAACCGCTTGTCGACAGTTTTCAAAAACCACTCATCAGCGTCAATAGCCAATAGACTAAATCCTTGTGCCTTACTACTTTGACTAGAGTCCTTTTTATTATATGCAAATTTATGTGCCATTATGTCCAGCACAACACAAATTGACAAATCTGCATTAAAAAAATGGCAGTTTAGTTTTTTTGTGGTCTGAACTTACACCTACATCAATTTCGTTTCACAAACCAGCTGAACAAAACGAAACATCTTTAAAAGTATATATTTTCGCACCAGTGCATTCAGTTTCATCACGTAAATTGCGCTCTTTTTTTACGTGGACAGTACGTGGACACAAATGTATCAAATTACAAAAAAGAGTGCAGTTTTCTATGTAAAAAACGTGTGGGTCTTTGTTAACTTGTGCCCCCTTTGTTGGATGATATTTGCCCTTTTAATCGACATATAGCTCTTGATTTTTGTTATTTATATAAAGGTTGTGTCCATGAAAATAATAGGTTGATGAGAAAATAACGAGTTCTTGAATTTAGCATACACCTACCTTGTATGTATCCAAACGGCTCTAAAACAGACATAAGAATATAAGATTCGAATTTAAATTTCTATGTTATCTTGAGAATATCAACATAACTGTGTGTAATGTTGCACCGATTTATATGTTCATTCATTGTCAGCTTTGCTATCTTTCAATCATACATTTATTCTGTTTTGTTTTCAAATCATATATCATACATATCATTTACTGTACGTACCATACCATTACATGCTGGTTTATCTTATTACCAGACGGCTGCGCCTCCTGAGGCGACCTTCTAGTACATTTTTATTTCATACATACGTGAAACGTGGATTCAAAAGTGATTCAAAAAATTAGCATATGCTAAAATCCTCGCTTTATTGCTTCTCTTGTTGCTCTAGATTTGCATGTTCCTTGTATTTTAATCGAAGTACTTTGAGCGCCGCGGACGCGCCCGAACGATATACCACACACTTTCCGTATATGCAGCCTTTTTTGGACTTTTGTGAGAGGGGCGCTCGGAATGTGAGATGGCTCAGTGCATGGGAACATGAACTACTGAACCAATCCTACTTCCTGAGCGTAACGCACATCATCCAAACACACAATCAATCAATCAATCAAACAAACAAACAAACAAACAAAGCTCCCAACTTTATATAATAAGATATAAAAGAGTAACTGTAGCCTAATTTGCATACCGATGTGCGTTACGAAATGCAAATTTTCGTGTTCGGGTATAAAAAGAGTGTCGCAGCTCAATATCGAAGACGCATATGCAATTGTTTTATATTATGTGAATTACTTATGATACGTTTGAAACTTTGTATATAAGTATGCCCATGCTAAGCCAATCATATTTGATATTTCCATGTAAGTCGCCCCAGGCGGCGTGAGCCGACTGGTATTCAAATATATCGCCCTGTGTTTTAAATTGATATGCAAATTTTCACATATGCTAATTTAAAACAGTCTTTTCCCGCCGGTGATAATAATCATGTCGTTTTCACTATGATTCTTTATTTTTATATTTACACCAGTCGGCTCACGCCGCCTGAGGCGACTTACATGGAAATATGATTGGTTTAGTATGGGCATACTTATATACAAAGTTTCAAACGTATCATAAGAAATTCAAATAATAGAAAACAATTGCATATGTATACTTCGATATTGTGCTGCGACACTCTTTTTATACCCGAACACGAAAATTTGCATTTCCGTAACGCACATCGGTATGCAAATTAGGATACAGTTACTCTTTTATATAATAAGATTTTACTAACCTAAATAAGTTATAAGTAACACGACAGCGCGCGCATTTAGTGTAAACTTACATTTTCTGCTGTGCATTTGTGTAATCCAATTATCACATTTCTCTGATGCATTTTTTTATTCTTTCTGATTTTTTTTAAATAGAACCCAAGGTCTTTTCGTCTCCTTCTTGTAAACGTGAAGATGAGTAAACGGTTTACTTTACATTTACACGTAATTCTTGTTTTTGAAACTTTCTCACTCCAGTCTCCTTTTCCTTGTTTAGTTCTCCAAAAGTTATAACAATTAAACAATTATCGGTAATTCGTTTTCAGTTTAATGTTTTCAATCGTATACTGGGCTCACTTCGCCTTTGTGCCGCGCTCGCGTCGCTCAGCTCACTTTCTAGCGTTCTACTGGGCCGCCATTGTCTCCCCTTACGTGACAGTCTATTAACCATAACAGCTGCGCAGCAGACCACCTGGAGCATGCGTTTCCTGACAATAAGCATAAGTGATAAGCTTTATATTGGTTTATCAAAGAAAGCCGACTGTGTGAAGTGTGAAGTAATAAGTTTCCGACGTAGGGTAGAGCGAGTACTTTTATTCTGGTCCCTTTGCTTTCTCTCGAGTTTAATCATTGCGGAACTACATAATTAAAATAATACATTTTGATAAAATTGTACCTTGCTCTTGCTGCCAGTCCATGGCCATGTCGTTAAAAACGCAATTTCAGTAACTATTTTTACTTTTAGCCAATTGCATATACATAGGTTGAAATGTTTCAAACCACCAACTCAAACCACCAAATTATGGCAAAGTCGTAAAACGTTATACAACTGCGTCTGTTTTACGACGTCCAAATCCCATAATCCCACTGAATGCAAAAGTGCTTTACTTTTGACTTTACTGTAATTAACTCTACGACCACCTTTCGTTTCATTACTTTTGTAATAACGCCCGACAATCGGAGCAAATAAACTATATTGTCAAAAATCGAAAAAATTAATGTTCCAACCAGTCCATGGTCAGGTACATACTGCGCAGGTAACATAAATGATGGCACACACCCAGTATTTTAAAGCGAAATACCTGTCGGTTTTTGAAACGCATCGTGAACAGCTGAATTCTTACGTAATTATGCGAATTTGCTCGAATTTACCTCGATTTTTTATTCTGGCTTGTGGTCATTTGCATAAGAATGCTGGTGTACTCGATGTGTTTCAGAAACCGGATGGTATTTCGCTTTAATAACTCGCAACGACGTATTCTCATGACTTTTCATGAGAAGAAATCTTTTGACGTATTCAATTATTGTTAGAAGTCATGTAAATTTGTATCACGTCCCAGCAGCTGCACCGCCCAGATGTGTATTGTCGCGGAATTAAGTACCTACTTTGGGGCGTTTCTATATAAGTATAACCCTCAAAACTTAAACTGCTCCAGAACTCCGAGCCTTTTATCCTTTTATACATCTTTCCGTCAACGTCAGTAGTCTACTTTTCTATTATGTGTGAATAACTTATTAAAGGGAGAGGCCCACGAGAAAAAGGTGTTTCTTAATTTACTTGAACAGAATGTCCGGAATTTCAGAAATGTTGCTGTGAAAACCGCATTTCTCAAAGCCTCGAACTCGCAGAGTTATTCCCCGGCAAACAGTTCGGCCAGTTACCGTAGTCAGAAAGGTTTAAATACGTTTTTTACGGTTTATATCCACCCATTAGCATTCTTTCCCTATGTAATGATTGTTAAGCGAATGCAGAACATTCCTACCAGTATAACAAAGCTTTTCCGCTACTTTGATACCCTAAAAGCGCAAAATTTGATTCTGACTACGGTACCTGGCCGAACAGTTTGCCGAGGAATAACTCCGCTAGTTCTAGGCCTAAAGAAATGCGGTTTTTACAGTAATATTTCTGAAATTCCGGAAATTCTTTGCAAGTAAACTAAGGAAACCTTTTTTCTCGTGAGCCTCTCCCTTTAACAAGCTGAACAAGTTCTATTTCCTACACAATATTAATGTTTTACATGCATTTTTTTTTCACTGAACAGCAATATTTTGGTCTCCGCTTCTTAAAAAACATTATACATAACGCTAAATGACACATACAGGTCACCAAATGGTCACCAAACAGTTTGCCCATGAAAAAAGGGAACCGTCGCCATATGTATTCCTCCTTGCTTCCTATAACCTCCCTAACATTTCACCCTCTCTAATTTTTTATGTATGTAACATAGTTCTCTCACTTCCCTCTCTTTCTCATGCCCTCTCTCTAATTACCCACTATCTCAACGAAGAAAACGTGTCTAAAGGAGAAAAATGAGTTCGTTTTTAACTGTCTCTCACATGGAACTCCCTCTCTCGTTGAAAGGCCGTTAATAATTTAGACAACTTCACTAAGAGAGCTTCCTCTAATAAAAAATTCTACTTTTATTCTCAAAAAGAAGATCTGATCAGCTATTCTTCCATTATTCACTTAAAATTTATTAGTTTACAAATTGTAAGCTAAAAAAAAGAAATCATGAAAGTCGCGCAGAACCTTCTAGGTGCAGAAATCCAATATGGAAAGGTTAGTTTTGAATAACGATGTTTTTGCAATGTTTTATTTTAAAGGGTCAGGCTCACGAGAAAAAACAATTTTGCTAGTTTGCCATAACCCATAAATAATATTTCAGTTCTCAATGCGAGTTTATACATGGGAACTTCATTGTGCAGATATAGCTATCAGACACTGCAATCATAGTGTCATTAAAAGTCATTAAAGAATATAGAAAAGGTTAGTATATTGGACTAAAGAAACAGTAATCTGATTATTTTTATGCTATAATCCGCCCGCTTCATTTCTTGGCGGAGCTTGACTGGTTCGACCTTTTGATTTTTGATAACTAGAATTTTACAGAAGACTGGAAAAGGCAGCATGGCCCAAGAATGACTAGCTAGTACGTTCCTCTGTATTCTATAAAAAAATTTATTTACATATTTTTCCATTTTCTAAATCTCCGACTGTGTTACGGTCAATTACAAAACTAGAAGCTGTTTTATTTCATGACTTCGATTAAAAAAAATAGGTCTGCAAAATATTGAGCAAGTGGTTCCAACTTATCGTTCTTGAGTCGTCCAAAGATAATAATTGTGTTTCGGATGGCGCATTTGTCTTATTTTCTCGAATTCTCTCTTTGTCGTCCGCTCTTTCGCTCATTCATTTTTTCCCAATAATTATCACATAAAAATTTTCAAAATAATTGCAAAATGTTTCAATTCCAGCTTCAGTTTCACTTTTTTAGTAGTGAATGTTCCGCGTTTACTCGCAAGTTGTTGTAACTGGAAGTCGCTGGACGTGTATAAAGGTTGTAAAATGTAAAACGTAGTTTGTAGTATTTTGTTGTCTATAGGTCTGTCTATAGTCTATAGTTTATAGTCGAGTAGTTATTCACTTGCACGCGAACATGCAGTGCGTTCCCTATAAATTAATCGTGCTTCTCTAAAAAATTGGGTAGACGCTCTGATTCTCACACTTACAAACTCTGATCGGACGCCGCGCCTGGATGGCACGGAAAAAGAGGAGAGCGGCACCAGATTCGCACCCGCATGGCACTTAGAATGCATGATTTTGGGGGGGGGGGGTGCTGCCTCCAGCCACAAAGGCACAAAGGCGCCCTATATTTTTTTTGAGCGGGACGCCATTGTTGCCTATTTCCGTTTTACACTCGTTGCCGGTAGTCGTATGGTGAACTTAAGTTCTATAAAATTTATATAAAATGTGTAATATGTATATGGTGAGTTCCAGCAAGCCACTGCTGATACGATGGAGAATGCTGATTCCGTGACACTGCGACACGACGAAATCGTTGATGAACTTATACGAATGACACGCGGAGACGTGGACAGAGATACGATCAGCCATATGATTGCCAATGCCACGCATGTAAGTTGGAAAAATTAAGTAGGCGTATATGACACGTATTCTTTACATTTAACCAACCACATTTCTAACCATGTTCAATATTTAGTGTCATTATATCTTCTCTGATATGTTTTTTTGACCTCGGAGTCCAAAATGGTCACAAAAAGCTGATTTATGTAGGCAATTATTGTGCCTCGTGGGTGATCGGACAAACAAACTCGGAACTAATGAAATATTTATAGAGTGGGTTGGACTTCTGTGCGGTCGCATAACCTAAATGATAAATGATAATGGGATCATGTGCAATTGAATGCTATAATAATAATACTTATGTTCTTGCATCAGTTTATAACATACTTTGTAGTTTGTAGCTGTATGCGAGCTTTAGCGGCCTGAGTCAGCTAATAATATACTTGATATTATACACTTCCTATGTTCTCTCCTATTTCAGTGTCCTCTGGGAGAACTCTCCCCGTCATGTTACGATGCACTACAAACTACAGTAATCGAACCGCTTCGTTCATTTCGGGCCGCGTTGATTGTCGTCGACTTTCAGAATGATTTTGTTTCCGGATCATTGGCGCTCAAGGTTTCATTAATTTTGTAGTTTCATGGGTGACTCTTCCTAAAAAGGTCAGAGGTACGGTAAAACAATGAGTTTTAGTGAACTACTTATAGAAAAAATCGTACAAGTTTCGTTGGGATAATTTCTCTGTCTCCACAGCAAATTGTACATCACGGTTTTACGTTGTGCTGATCCTTCTTCAAGTATACACAGGTTTACTTAGAGAAAGCTAAAACACATATTTTCGTTAGCCTAAGAATAAATATATTTATATTCAGAATGGAGAAGCTGGACAAGATCCTCTGGAAGCAGTCGCTCCGCTAAATGCACTGCTGGAGAGCAATGTAAGTCGTATTCGTATCTATATCGATGGCTCAACTATGGGCACATGTAAGTTTATCTGTTTATCGTAAAAATGACCAGTACAAAATAAAAATAACAAGGTAAGCGAGAAAATAAGAACCAGGTCCTACATAGTAAAGAGTAAAGAAAGAAAGAATGCCCTTTTCCAACTTTGGCGCAGCTTCTCCGTTATATCGCCTAGTCACTAAGCTACAGTATGCCACGAATTGTCATAATTTAGAAAATGGATCTGGTTGTATATACAAAGGACTGGCATCCTCCAAATCATATCTCCTTCTACGAACACTGTCGGAATCAGGACCGTCAACTATCGTGTGCAGATCAAAAAAGAAAACTGAAACCATTTGATCTAGTGCAATTTGTCAAACCAAATACATCACAGGTAAACATTGAATGGGAAACTCCTCCTTTTTGTAAACTGCTTTTGTGGCTTTTGTATGTACATACACTGTATATTTGTATGTAATTTTATATTTAAATGAAAAAAAAAATTAAAACTTGGAAATCAATAATGATAATCACCGCATAAGAAGCTAGACCCCTTGCTTGAATGAGTCTAGCCTATGATTGTTTTTCTCTCTTGTTTGTACTTTAATATGCCATTTATGGAATAAGAGTTAATATAAAGCGGACTGCAATTCTTATCTAAAAAATAAGAAGTTTTGGGTAGTTTTGTCTTTGGTCATCAAGAACCAAGAACGCACCCTGGCTGGGGGACTTATTGTTATTCCGTCGTGTGATTGAGTACCGCCACCACGCGATATTATGAAGAGAAAAACAATAATAGCTCAGTCTTTCTGTCTGCATGTATCTACCTTTCATACTTTGTCTTCTGGTGTAAAGTAAACCTTTATGTTATAAAATATAGGTACTCTACCCGACCCACTGTGTCCAAGAAACTTGGGGCGCAGAAATTGATCCCAAAATCGTGATTCATCCGAAGGCCAAGTACGTGAACAAGGGCACAGATGTCTACATCGACTCTTATTCCGCATTCTTCGATAATCAGAAGAAGAGCAAGTGAGTAGACGACACTTATTTATATTCGGCCTTTTGTTTTTGATGCGCGTTTTTTTGAGCGGTACGCCAGTAAAACTGGCCCTCAAGAATTGAGCAAGGTTTTTTTTTATCGGGAACAAGTCCCCTAATTTGCTAAAGAGCTCTACGGAACAGCCATATGTTTTGAACCTTGCATTAATCAAAAAATTGTATTTATAACACCGATGTGTGCATCAAATAATATGATGAAGAGAAAGCAATGTGCATATAACATAACGAAACCATTTGTACTGTAGTAGTAGTCGATTAGCAATTGGGTAAAAGAAAAATGGAAAAGTATATCATAAAAGTGTATGCCTTATTGCAGAACAATTCTGGAAGAGACACTCCGAAGTGATGGGATCAGTGTGGTACTGGCCTGCGGTTTAGCCTATGACATATGCGTTGCGGCAACGTTAAAGGATGCGGCAGACATAGGATTCCTATCCGCAATTATCACCGACTGCTCGTAAGTTTTGTGATTTATAAGGAAAATTGATTATTGTTTCAAGCTTGCGAGGTTTACTATATAAGTCAGATGAAGCCAAGTGGCGAATTGGTAAATGGTCAAACTAGCAAACGAGAATCCCTATGGGCCTCTGGGTACTGTATTTTGCGTTTAGAGTTACATTTCGAGCGTAACGTGAATACTCACAAACATACAAACTTTGCTCATTCCTGCAGCTGACGATGTGAAGAATTACTTGCTCATTTACACTCTTGTCTTAAACTCAAAGCTGACCTTGATTATGCTTTCCCTTCTGTATAGTATGCCCCACAAGTGTAGGTAAAACATCGAAAGTTGACTATGGCCTTGTTTCATTATTTTCGCAAAACTCAGGAAATGCGACTTCACGCTCTGGTCGATTTCCCTTTTTTTCGTAAACACACGTCACGATTGTATTGAATTCATATGAGAACTTCTGAATAGCCTTTGACTTTATCCTAAAAGAAAAAGTGCTCAATGCAACATTGTAGGATTGCTATTTGTAATTTATTCTACGATTTTGAATCATCATTCAGGGTAGACACTAATAGACGTGTCACCTGGGAGACCTTCCATGTAGATCTTGTTTTCCGAATACCTTACTCATTTTTATGCATTGCGGAGTGCGGACTCATGTTTGTGCAAGGACGCTGGCTACATGTTAGCGATCAGAAACCAACTGTCTGAGAACATAAACATGTTCTCTATCCGGAAGGAATTCTATTCAAAAAAAGTCTTCTTTTTCTTGAGTGCACCCCTTGCTTACAAGGCTATTTATGTACAGGAAGTAATATGGGGAAAAGGCTTTCATGTTATGCAGACTTCCGATCCATAGAAATCATGAAAAGAGGCCAATATTACGTTGCAACCAATGCGGTATCCCAAATTTATGATGTTCAAGTTCAAATTATAAAAAAAATTAAAGCGGTATGGCAGATGGTTGAGTAAGGTATGCTGAAAACGCACTCCAACGTATTATGTGCAAATGTCTGTAGAATAACCACAGAAAAAAAACCATAATTTGCATGCAACACATGGGAATGCAGTTGTCCAATGCTTCACAAACAGCTTGCAGTAAGCAACACTTTTTCATTTCGGGCCGATCGATCCACCACTTTATCACCTAATATCTTCGTGAGTATTGAAATATAACACTACTTTTTGTATTCCAAATTTTTATTATCCCTTATAGAAAATAAAGAAACAAAAAAAAAACAGACACGATTTGAGGTGAGCCGATCCCTTTAAAGCGAAATGCTAGCCCCTTTGGAAAATTTGCATATGATAAGCAAATCCTAAGTATCCTATGCTAATTTTGTACGATTGAAGCGGACGATCGTACAAAATTAGCATAGGATACATAGGATTTGCTTATCATATGCAAATTTTCCAAAGGGGCTAGCATTTCGCTTTAAGCTATTTAGATTACACCGCGTGAGAAGCTGAGCCTCTTGAATGTGCTCAGCCTGTGTGTGTTTCTCGCTTTTCATGTTAATTAATTTACATTTGGTACTGTTTTTCGTTTTTCTAATAAAGAGTTTAATATAATATATTTATTGACAAACAAAATACAGTAAAAGTAAAGAGCTGAAGCGACCGTCCGGAGTCCGGACTCGTCGCCTACTGCTCAGGATCTCTGCGAAGTTAGTCATAAGAATTGAACACTGTACTGGACTGTATTATAGGAGCACGTTCTTGAATAGTAGAAGATTTTTTTATATTTATAATCGATATTTATTAATTGCAGAAAAGGTCTCGTGCAAGAGGGAATCGACCAGGCCAACGATGCATTCAACAAGAAGAAAGTGGCTATTCTGAACAGTGACCAAGCAGACAGTATCTTCAAACATCAATATATCCCCGTAGAATGGGTGGAGACACTTCTTGCAAGATTGCCAAATAGTTTATAAGTGGTTGTATTTTGTAGCACAATTATTCTAATTTTCACAGTACATATGGAGTTGCGAAGAGTTGTATTTTTTCTACTATTGCCGTTTTTTTACTTTCTTGTTTGGTGCATGTACCATCTGCAGTTGCGAAATACTTTTATTCGATCATCATACTGTAGTGACTTTTTTGTATGACATTTATAGTTTTAAATTGAAATTAAAGGATCGGGCCCATTTCAAATGACCCCTATTTTTGATGACTCCATTTGATTCTCCATCTCAAATTTAGTAGGATGAAATTTTTTCCCAATTTACAGGCGCAATAATTACCCAGTATTCAGCCAGTTTACCATAGCCAGTCGTACCCAACAATCTATCGCAGTTGTCACGCCCATTCGGACCATTGGCCAATATGCTATAGTGTCAATTGCGTTATTGACCAATCAGCGCGAATGGGCGTGACAACCGCGACAGATTGTTGGGTATGCCTGGCTACGGTAAATTGCTGAAAAAAATTCATCCTACTATATTTGAGACGGCTATCAGATGGAGTCATCAAAAATAGGGAAATAGGTCTGACCCTTTAATGTTTTTTTTCTAATTATCATGCATGTCACAAAGTAGATTATTTCTCCTAGCATACTAATTATCCCCACTTAGCTATTGGAAAAGCTGTAATTGCATAATTCGATCATATAATATACTAGATCAGAATTAGGATCGAAACATATAAAGATGCCTAGTTGCGAACCACTTTCTAAATGCAAAGACGAATTCCGACGAACCATCAAGTTACAAATATCTTTGTTTTTATTTGTGTGCCGGGTGAATACAACAATATAAATAAATTCTTTCTTTGAATTCTTTGCTGCGAATTATTTCTCTAGTGGAGGACGTGTGTGCGTAATTAAAAGCCTCCTCCAAGCTGTTTGGCTCGTGCACAACAATTGAATCTCATCTACGCAAAAACCTTGTGCAATGATCAATTTATCTGGAAACACATCCTGCCACAAGGTTTTGGCGAACGTTTTGAGCACCAAAACCTTGTGCAACGATCAGTTTATCTGGAAACACATCCTGCCACAAGGTTTTGGCAACTTTTGAGCGACAAATATTGTGGAAAGATCCGTTTATCTAGAAAGGTTCACGAATCCCGATTGCTGCCGAAAAACATTGGCTTTGCTTTTGAAAAGATGAAATTCGTCCTTGATAGGCACTACAATCGACTTGATCAGAATTAGGAACGTATACAAATGCCTAGTCACGAACCTCTTTCTAAATGCAAAGACGATTTCCGACAAACCTCTGGTCTCCAACCGCGCAGCGCACCCCCAGCCAGGGGCGCTCGCCCCTTCTGTTTGCCCCCCTACGCGGCTGGCCGGTGCCCCCCTACGCGGCTGGCCGGTGCCCCCCTGCGCGGTTGGCCGGTGCCCCCCTGCGCGGTTAGCCCTCCAAGGCAAAAAATAAAAAGACAGACCACATCCGCAAAACAAGTGCACCGAGTAGGAGTCGAACCTACGAAATTCACTAATTATGTTCTAGAGCCAGCGCCTTAGACCACTCGGCCATAGAGCGCATGTCTGATAGTAGAAAAGAAACATTGGGTGGTGACAGCGATATAGTCGAAATTGCGCGGCTGGGTGCGCGGTTGGCTGGGGGCCCCCTGCGCGGTTGTCTGGGGGTGCGCTGCGCGGTTGAGGACCAGAGCCCCCGAGGCACCGCGCACCCAGCCGCGTAGTTTGCAAACTACGCGGCTGGCCGGGGTCCCTCTGCGCGGTACGCGGCTGGCTACGCGTGCACTCGAATTTGCGCGGCTGGCTACGCGTGCACTCCAATTTGCGCGGCTGGGTGCGCGGTGCGCTGCGCACCCAGGAACGTAGACCATCAAGTTACAAATATATGGTTGTTTTATTTGCGTTTCGAGAAACAACAATTTGATTAAAAGGGATTCATTATGCGTGTATACTATCTTATTATATAAAGTTGAGAGCTTTGTTTGTTTGATTGTGTGTTTGGATGATGTGCGTTACGCTCAGGAAGTAAGATTGGTTCAGTAGTTCATGTTCCCATGCACTGAGCCATCTCACATCCCGAGCTGACAGTTAAAGGTGACACGGTTCGTACTGACGAGACCCGGCCGTGTCACTAACACACCTCGTATGCGAATACGGGTCGAAACGAGGTGTCTCATTACACATTTCATAATTACATCAGTTATTATTAGAACATTTGGAATAATTATTTAGTTTATCAATAATACACATTCGTGTTTTAATTTTTTTTTAATTCCCGCTTAACCTTTCTTCTTTCATATTGTATTCCTTTGTTGTCTTCTATCTACATACTTACCAATTTTATACTTTTACTTCTATATTACATTGTTTATTAATAGAAAGTCGCCTCGGGCGGCGTAGCCGGCTGGTACATGATAAAGGTGAGAAAGAGAGAGAGAGAAAAATTAATGAATACCCGTATTATTTGTGAGCACTTGCAACTTGGAAGAAGTTGTTGTTGTGTAAATCAAGAAAGAAGATCTTTGCTGCAAAGTAGTCCTCTAGTGGAGGACGTGTGTAATCAAAGAAAAGTCCCCTCCAAGTTGCTTGGAACTTGCACAACGATTGAAAATAAGCCATAATCCCAGTTCTACATCAACATCATACAATATGACGGTCACTAATGCAAAATAAACATTTATTATTATTATTAATTCAAGAAGATTCTTCAATCTTCCCCTGATTCTGCTCTCTATGCTCTGCCTTGGAATCAGCTTTTAATTGCTCTTTCAAGGTTCGTTGCTTTTCACGGCTTCGCTTGGCCTAGAAATTAAAGAAGTAAACGACATTTTACACAATATGCAAACTAAAATAAGAACCACTTTTTTACATGGTCTCTAATACGAAATGACCAGGTTCGGCAAGGCAGAATGCAACAACAGATCAGGGGGCTGAAAATACATGCAGAGTTGTAATCTAAAGGCATAAAGTCGTAAACCCTACTTTTGTCTCCTTTTCGATTTTGAGCCGTTTATAGTGTTCTTCGTAGCAATTGTCCCCGTTGTAGTGCCTATCAAGGAGGAATTTCATCTTTTCAAAAGCAAATTCAATGTTTTTCGGTAGCAAGCGGGATTCGTGAACCTAAAGGAAAATAAAATGATCCCATAGTTTGCAACGCTCAGAGGCTCAGACCCCTAATGGAAAGTTCATTTCCCTGTCCTCCAGTGCGCGGCTGCGGGTTAAGTTTAGTGCCCAAATCGGGCAGGTCGCGCCAGCGCTCGTAAGTTGTACATTTCCAATTTCTTCGTTGCCGCTCCCTCCAAAAAAAGTGTGCTACATCGGCGCCATGTTTTAGCCGCGCAGCCTTTTGGTGCCCCCGAGCGCGCGACTCTACCACGGAGTTCGGTGAATGTTTACAATTATAATGATTATCTCCTTCAAGGGAGAGGCCCACGAGAAAAAAGCTTTCCTTAATTTATTTGTAAAGACTGTCCGGAATTTCGGAAATATTACTGTGAAAACCGCATTGCTTGAAGCCTAGAACTCACAGAGTTATTCCCCGGCAAACAGTTCGGCCAGGTACCGTAGTCAGAAACAATTTTTGCGCTTTTAGGACATTACGATACTGGAAACGCCTTTTTTTAATCGTAGGAATGTTCTTCATTCGTTTAACAATTATTATGTAGATAAAGAATGCTAATGGATGGAGATAAAGCGTGTAAACGTATTTTGAGTTGCTGACTACGGTACCTGTCCGAACTGTTTGCCGGGGAATAACTCTGTTAGTTCCAGGCTTCAAGCAATGCGGTTTTCACAGTAATATTTCTGCAATACCGGACATTCTGTACAAATAAATTGAAGAGCGAATGTCAAGCCTGATTCACAGATATTCTATAACACGCTGTCACAGCTACCGTAGTTTACACAATTTCTCTCGCGCTCTCCTCTTTTTCTTTGCTGACTTAAACAAATTTCTCTCGCGCCCTCCTCTTTTTCTTTGCTGTCTAACAGCCTCGTAAATTCAAACGTCCCGTGGACAAAGATTTGGCTAGCTTTGTCCGCACGACTCGAATCCCATACTGAAGGAGTTTTTTGGAGCGGTTTGAAATTGTTTTTCTTCTTACATGAAAGTTTTTGTTTATTTTTATTTTCACTTTCCTCACCTTCAAAACATAAGCTTTTTTTTGAGCCCAACATGAAAAACCGGCTTGACATTCCCTTTAAGCCAACTAAAGCACTGTTTTTTTATCCTGGAAAAGCCTATTTCTTATCCGTTCTTATACTTATCCAACTAAAGCTCCTAGAAAAAAAACGATAACTTGCTTACCTTAACAACAATCCCAGTGGGAATATGTCTCAGTTGAACAGCATTCTGTGAGGTATTCACTTTTTGGCCTCCAGGGCCCCAACCCGACATGTACTTCTAAGAATTATACAGCAGATGTCATATAGTTATGGTCGTATATAGTGCAGGAGTCGAACTAGCCTAGTTAAATGGTGATAAATACCTAAGTCTTACACAACAAATCTATGGCCTAATGACCATTTGGTAAAGAGGAACGTTTCTGCAGGATACTGTAGTTTAACCCAATCAATTTGAAGCGAACTTTTCTTTAATCACACACGTCCCATACTACCACTAGCGAAATTGTTTGCAGCAAACATAAGCAAAGCTCAGGGATACAACAACGGCCAACCCTCCGCCCCCACACCGAGTACAGTAATAGAACCGGAACACGAAACATTTTCCCGAATGAATACGTAACGCTAACCTGTTCACAGTCTTCTTTCCTAACTTCTGGGAACTTGTAGTCCTTCAGCTTTTCCTTTACACTCGCTAATGTACGAATTTGTTGTGGAAGCGACAAGGATCTTCCCCGCAAGAGCAACATTCCAATTCCAGAATAAGCTTGTCCTTCGCAACACTGTAATCGACCGACACTCTTCGCAATACATATAATGTTGGTTACAAGTCCCTAAAGCTCACTACGGTAATAGAAGTCCTAAGCCACTTTGATTGTGGCGCTTTTTTCACCACGACGCGCACCAGAAAATGCGCGGCGAATACATGGCGAGCAAAAACTAACATTACGGCATCCACACTATAACTTACCTTTTTACAGAAGGCTAAAGTTATCTAATACAGGACAAAATGAAATAATCGAGGCACGGTTGAAACGAACATGCAATGTTTGTCACACTGCTAAAAGGCTTTCAGACGCTTCAAATACACATTGTTCATAGTTTATTATTCTATGTGCAAACCCGGTCTGATTTTCCAACATTACTAGTAATACTGCAGGCTTAAACCATATAACTCACTTAAAATTGACAACAACAAGGTTAATAAACATTCTTTAATACAAAAAACGGTTATAAAACAATAAACAGCTTCATAATGGACAAATGAAGAGATCTATTCATTTATTACCAATAGCAACCTTCAAAAATCTTCATCAGACGTGAATTCAACAAAAATAAGTATCCTTCGAGTACAAGGCCAAAAGCTCGAAATCGTGGAATTACATATCAAAAAAGGAATCAAGTTGCAACCCGGCATTATATTCGGGAATCAAAATCATATAATACACAAAAAAAACTACTTAATTTCTTTTCAAGAAGCAGAACAAAAATTACTACACTGATACGAGTAAATATCAAAAAGTGTTCTAAAGTTAAATAAGCTATAAGGACTATCAGATACATTTAAAAACAAACTAATCTATAAAAATATCTGAATGCTACATCCAAATTGTCAACTTCACCGGGACAACAAGGAGATGAATCAAAATCACCGGTACATGGAGGATCGTTTCAGTGTAAAAATGATTAAAGCATTAATGTTCGTGAGTGTGAGTAACAAAAAAGGTATAACAAAATCCGAATATAAAAAAAAACGAAAGACGAAACAGATCGGTGAAGTATGTGCAATGCAGATCATTTCATCAACAGTTTCGCTAAAAAAACATTCCTACAAAAAAACTTTTCTATATGTATATATGTATATTATATCATCGGTTACTCCTAGCAAAATACCACAGCTCTCAAATCCCTGCAATTGTATCGTATTACAATAAACGTTGAGAAAATGTGAACAACTACAGTATACGTAACGATCAACAGAAGGTCGCAGGTCACCCCACGCATCCTCAGAAAAATAACGAAATTAACGAAATAGGAAAAAAAAAACTAATTACTAATCATAATACCTAATCTAATATAATCTCTAAACTCAATTCTCAATCACCGGCAGTCCGTTGGACAGGGCTTCACTGTGGCCATTCGCCAAACGATTGCATTCTTCCTCCTCCTTACGCGCCTGAAAGACACCACAGTTATCTGGTAAAAGGGTGGAGCAAACATAGACAAAGTGCGTCCGGTTCCGGTTATACCAACCTAACCCGTAGACGGTAACGGAAACTATCCAGGAGCCTTGCAGAGGCAGCATGCAGCATTGAGATTTCGCAGTCCCCTTCCGGTTCCGGTTATACGTTATACCAACCTAACCCGTAGACGGAAACGGAAACAATCCAGGAGCCTTGAAGAGGCAGCTTTGAGCTTTGAAGAGGCAGCTCTTTTGCATGCTGGCGAAAAGGTCGTCAAGTATAATCAAATGAGCCTCACGAATTCGCGTACGAACCCCATTCCCCTCTCCCGCACTCTTGTCATAGAGTCATACTATGAACGATGAACATGACAAATGACAACTATAAATGACACAGAGGATCGTAATAACAAAAGTCATGGAGTTGATTCAACATCTTATATCTTATTCAAAGTAAACGGACCTTCGTTACAAAATCCAGTTCCGCTCGTTGTCTGATCTCGTCGAGAGTCCAGTCGATCAGAAGTTTTCCGTTCTCGAACACTGTGACGAGCAAGTCCTGAAATGTATGAGTGTAAACACAAATCCAAACTATTAACGCGGGAACAAATCAAATGACACCCAAGAATTTGAAGGAAAATAATCCTACTCATACTACACGCATACGCTTCTCGACTCCTCAACACATAGTAACTATTGAATACCACAAATATGTTGGTAGACGCTGATGCTCATAATGCTCATAATAAAGGACTATCAATATAAAAACACTAATCCGATAATTATCAATAGGCTTTTTTCATGCAAACTATCTTTAGTGAAGAAGACTGTTAATAATAATAAAAAAAATTCCCGGTTGCATGATGCTTTCATTTGGTAAAAGGAGACACTACAGTATGTGGAAAACCTCAGAAAGTTAGGATCGAAAATCCGGCTCGGAGCTCGGACTTAGCCACCAAAGATAATTTAGAAAACCTGCCAATATCCATTACAGCCACGAACCTCTTCCCCTTCCCTCGTTGGAGCAGTTGCAGTACAAAAATGACATAGAACATCAAAATCAATAAGTCTGATCCAACCTTGTCTGGGTCTCCCTTGCCCTCTTGAACAGTCACCAATCGTCCGTCGTCTCCTCTCTCCAATGTCAGACGACCTCTCTTGCTCTTCTTTCCCTCATCAGTAGCTGGGTTCTTGTACACTTCAACCTGAAAATGAACATTCATATTCATAATTCCAAGTTCTTACTTCAAGCAAATTGACTCTAGTAGGACGCCAAAAAATGAAGGTAATAAGTAATTTCAAATTATAATCCAAATTTCAAAAATAAAAATTTTCATTGTATATTAGTTTAGTGTTCTTGAACATCAATAAACCATCACTACACATATGCAGAAAACACGCCATTACCCTTAGCTAGCAGAGCAAAGCTTTTGTACTACAGCATATAGGTACATTACAGAACGAAGATTTACAGAATGTAGGAACACTACAGAATGGTATGATAATAGAATAGTATAATGTAAACCCGACCTCCTCTCCATTCACCACCACACTGCTGCACTTGAATGCACACTTCTGCGTGTCTCTGTTCAATTTCTGGAGTAGAGCTCCTCCCGCTCCAAACGCCACATTTTCAGTCGACCAACCAGCATCCTATACAAATTTCAAAGTTAAAACAATAAATATAAACTAAAGTAATCTAATTCAACACCGATAAGCTAAGGTCCAACATATAATTCATTAAAAAAAAGTAACACAGGTCGGCTAAAGTTTACACACTTCACAGCCCAACAACGAGAGCAATCGAAGTTTAAAGTTCGAAACACATCGCCGAGAAACCCATTTACGTATTCTTTCGTCCATTAACGAATCAAAACGAAACTAATCTTTATATTTACACGCCGGATTTATGTGTCAAAATGTCACATATGCGAATAGTTATTGCTAAACCACTCTCCACAATTCAATATTTCTAATCAAAATGAAAGTGAGTACCCTCGAAGCCTCGAACAACTAAATATTTAGCTAAAGCAAACCTTAATTGCCTTCAATATTCCTCCAATCGTGTCATAACTTATTCCATCTCCTTGAATAACTCGCAAATATGACGGAAGGAGCTGAAAGGTACTCGAATTTAGCTCGATTTTTGACGAAAACTAATACAACATTAATCATTTCCCTAATTTTACAAAACTTTGGTTGTCATTTGAAAAGTGTAATGTATCACTGCTCTAATAAATGAAGACAATGGGCACTTCACTGATTCGTCTTTCCAATCGAAGTTAAGTATCAACGATATGCGAATGTGTCCCAATCGAAGTTAAAGCGAAATACCGGCCGGTTTTTGAAACGCATCGAATACTCCCTGCTTTTACTATGCTTCATATGCAAATGAGCATAAATTTGAATGAAAAATAGACCCCAATAGACCCCTTTTATCATAACTGCATAATAATGCTGGTATTTGAGATGCGTTTCAAAAACCGGCTGGTATTTCGCTTTAAGTATCAAAGGTATGCGAATGTGCGCAATAAACAAACAGAAAAACTATTCGAGATTCGAGATATTAAAACTCTACAAAATCGCACAAAACATAATTATGCACAGCTCACTTTGTATCCTTTTTTGTTCGTTGTCACAGAGAACTTCTTCGCAAGAAGATCCAGAACCTTAATAGTTATACACTCCAAATAAACCAAGGTTACCAAGGTTGTTTCTTTCCTCTGGGATTGATTGGTTCAAGTTCTCTTATATACATTTTCTGCCTTTCTGAAGACAACTCAACGACTTTCCTCAATTCAGCATGTAGTACGCAAACCGTGAACTAATGGCAAAGCAACGCGCACCCACAAAAAAACAATCAACATAAGTCTTAGAGAAACACATGAATACAGAACACGCAATTCAGTTCAGATCTACTTTCTTTGCCTTTGCGGGGTTCACTTGTTGTCAAATATCCCAATTCCAAATTTGGTATAATAAAGAGTGCGTCACCTTCACTACAACTGTTGCCGGGTCTCCAGAGTCCGGTCGGATGACCAAACAACCTCTCTCGCCACGTTCAATTACCTGCTCCTAAAGGAACGATTCATTGTTAATCATCAAAAAAAATAATATCATTAAGCTCAATACCAAATAACTGCATCTGCATCATAAGCATAAATCAAAGAAATGAACGAAAGGATTGAACCAGAGTTTAACTTTCAAATGAATGAACTTAACATAAATGAACTCGGAAATCGAAACATGAATCTCACAAGAAACTACATCAAACCTCACAAGAAACTACATCAAGTCTCACAAGAAACTACATCAAATCTCACAAGAAACTACATCAATGTTTCTCAGAGCGGTTAGCCACATTTGCCTACTTGATGGGGGTTCGCATCATCTGATCTTGATATATCACAATAAAGGAACCTCACCTCTTACCCCTAACTGTGATAGACTGATAATAGATACAATAAACTTTAAGCAAGAAACAAATAGCAACTAACCTTGAGCTCCTCTCCCCAGATATGTTCCACAGCATGGAAAATGTCATACGAATCAGACACGACAGAGATGAGTCCCTCAGGAAATTGGTGGAGCATATTCTCATAAGCTGCTTTCTCGCCTTTCTTCTGCCAAGTTGTGATCGTACTAAAAAAGATAAACATAATACAACAAGACAAGGCATTTGACACCAAACAATATCTACGGAATTAGAAAATCCGAACTTCCGAACAGGGACCGAAATTCTCATAAAAACTACTCCTTTAGCTGATGTATGTCACTACAACAAAAGACTTATAGCAAAGTTTCAAAAGTGAGAACACTAGCCTGTGCTCCGCAGCTGGAATTGAAAATCCAGCCATGTCGCAGTGATAATACCTGAAAAAAGAACAAGTCAAAGTCTCTTTCCGCCAACCAATTGAAACGGTAACAAAAACAGTTGCAGAAGAAATAACCCCCAAGTGTCGGAAATTTACACTCTTATCATGAAGAATATCTAATCAGGGCACAACTCCCAGTATATAGAGCCCGAGTCTGGCAACCTGTTTATAGCATTCAGAAAAATTGTATACAGGACCTAAAGTCGAAATGTTTCACTGCACATACAACCCGCCTCTGGTGGTGACCTGACTAATTTGGATAGGCCTTTATTCCCACAGCCGAGATGCCTACAGCTAGCGTATCTACAAGAAAACCTTTTCAACAGAAGAAGTCCAGCAATTGTATCAGTTCCAGCAAAATTGACGAGGTGAGCGGCACCTCCGATGGAAGCACTCTAAATACTTGTAATGAACCATCAGTTTTGCCAAATGCCAACTTTCCAAAATTAATATTATTCACACAAAATGGGTTAACATTACTTTATTTTTACCAAATTCGATCACTAAGTACATAATATAAAGAACATTTTGATTTTGAACTCATCTCAACACTCAGCAATGAGAGAAGAAACTGATGAACGACAAAAAATATTGCTACTTGGAGGAGAATTATTATCGATATGATTTGAGATTCACGAAACAAAACAAGACTCCATACTCCATCCTTCAAACTACAGCAATAGAGAGCAAGAGAGCTTAGGAAAATAGACTACAAACCTCCACACTACTCGTTCCACGGTATCCAAAGTCATGAAGTTTAAACTGGAGATTTGACAGTGTGTCGGAAGTCTCGAGGAGATACCTTAATTAAATGAAGGTATTCAATTGAATATTCAATCTTACAACTTACAACTATAAGTAGTTACAGTGCCAAACTGGCTGTGTGCACATGCGCAAATGGAAGTGATCTTCTTTTGCATTCGCGTTCGTTTAGCGAGACGAAAAAAAAAAGATTTCCATCAAAATACTTTTTTCAAATATATAAATACGTTATAGTAAATAAAACTGAAGCCAAGAAAACCTACCTAGAAATTTGTTCCTTGAATCCACGAGAAATGGTGCACACCGTAATCGGGTACCACGCCTGGACGAGAAGGGTCTGAACATGAGGAAGTTCAGAAAAGGACGTTTCAAGAACTGGAGCTCCAGCTCATTTATTGGCTTAGATAAGTAGGAGCGACAGGATCTTCATACCCAATTTGTTGGGCCCATTGGGAGGAAAGAAGACCTAGACCGGGAATGTGGATGCTGCGCAAAATTCAAAATTAAGAACAAATCTAGATATCTGAATCAATCAATAACTGACCTCAAACCAGTTAGTTAGCCATGCCACTTTTGGATCGGTATTCTCCACAGTGAAGAGGACGTTCTTTGCTGGGACCATTGTGCCCTCCGGAACTGCCTTGATTCTCAGGGGAAGGCAGCCATTGTGATGCTAAATACAAAAAGGATAAGCATGCGCACAGAGGGAGTCATTTAGGGTAGGCTGCAAAATGCAACGAGTCTCTTGAATGTATTTGTACGTAACATCGACACTACAGTGAGACTGTCTCTCAATTTTGGGCCGCTCGAATAACCATAGCTCGCCAGCAAACATGCGTCACTAATCTCTAACCTGAAATTACAATAAAGACTAATTGCGAGCATAACGGGAAATGAGTGAGTGAAACCGAAAACTAACGAACCTCCACAATATAATTCCAACCCTCCTCATTGAAAACGTCCATGCCGAAATGAGCCTGAAATTACGCTTATTATAAAACAAGTGAATTAGTCCGCCCTAGTGAGATAAAAAAAACCTAGCCCCGATAAAAAAGAAATAAGTCTAACAATAAGTCTGGTTTTTTGAACACAACGTAGAAACACTGAACGAGACGCATTCCCAATTCATGGCTTCATCGCTCACAAATGTGGAATAGAAATAAGTGTAAATTAAATAGAAAACTTGAATATGTTAATATGTTTCAAAGATGTACCAGATAAAATTCCTTGGCTTCTTTGATCATTGCTTTCGTGACAACAGTTCCCATCAGCCATCGTTTAATAATATATTGGAGACCGAAGAAGCATACCTAAAATACATTTTATGTGTGCATGCCAAGAAAATGTGTTATGTTATGACACTTATGACGAAGTTAATGTAAAACAAAATGAAAAGTTGATCACCAATCATATACCACTAACCACCTTCTTTATTGCGCCACGCGTTTTTGCATGGAACGAACGAAATACCGAAATAACCGAAAGGTCAATTTCAACAAAAAAAAAACGAGGAAAGAAAATAAACCTATAAAATCCAAAGCCCACCTCGGGAAAGGTTCCTCCGCGACTTTCAAAATAGCTGTAAACATGCGAGGTTCCCTCTGGGTATTGACTGTGATGTGTAATCTAAATGATTAAGAATAAATTAAAATAAGTTATTCATCGATTCATCGATTGAGCAGAGAGAGGGCCCTATAAGCCTCGGGAAAAAAAAAACAAAAAAACAAATGAGAGTATTGCAGCTCTACCCTATAAGCCTCGGGAAAACGGATAAAAATTGCTACAGAAAATAGCAGTTCAACTGTGCAATTCTATAACCCTACATAGTATATCTATTCAGCACTATTTTATTTAGCCATAGGGCCGCGAGACAGTGACACTTCATTCTTCAGACTTCAACCTTGTTATGAAATACTGAGAGAAAAAAACTACCTTATATGAATCGGCAACGAATAAGACGTTATCCACCGGATAATCCAACGACATTGTGGAAATTGGAAATTCTGAAAATACCGAGAATAAGAGACAGGAACCTTTTCGTATTGCTTACACATATGAAAATAGGAATCAATCGCAAATCGCATGCAATAAGGAAATAAAGAAAAATAGTATTTAAAAGGGGTCATGGGTCACATAAAATAAGCATACAAGTATACTTGATTGTGTTGTGTAACGATAAAGAAAACGGAGAACATTTGGGTATTGTATTTTGTGAATAAAAAAAATTTTTTGGAAATCTAGATAATATTCTAGGGTTTAATAGTAACGCATGCTAGCGCTAAGAACCAATTTAACGATAAAAAGAACCTCTGCCAACAACAAGCAGTGTGCACAAAGAGAAACAGGGAGCCGTAAGAAAGACCGGTTCAAACATGACAGGGTCGCTCAGGAGGGCGAGGGTTTTAAAAATGGTATTAAAATTAAAGATAATGATCAAGACTCGAAGGTTTGCCGGCTACTACAGGAAACGCTAAGAAAGCTAAATTATGAATAAAGCTATGCAGTTGTTCGAATGGCAAGAGGAAACTGCATAAGTGAAATCTCCTTCATCTTCATTTTGCGATTCCGGTTGTGAAACACCCAAAGATCCGTGTGATGATGATGCAATACATATGTTCACCGTGAGTCAACCCGCATTCGTTAGAACAAGATCAAAAGCATGAAAGTTATCAAAAGACGACTATCGTTAAAACATGTGAAATGAGACATCGGCAGAAAGACGCCAGTTCTTTTGAAATTCAACGAACGGAAAAGTTAAACGATTGGAAACCTAATTCACAATATATTGTCTAACATTGTCATGAAGGGTTATTACACAAACACAGACGTAAAACAGAACAAAGCAAAATAAAGCATGTATTCTTCAATTGAAAAATTAAAAATTATTTAAAAAAATTCCGCACTTTTGCACAAACCGTGCATTTCTCGCCCTGAGATGGCTTATGGTAGTTATGTTGTCAACTAGATCCTCCAATTCCACGGAGGTAATCAGGTAATCTATGAAATGTCTCATGTCAACAGTTTTCAAAGATAGGCTGTTTTTTTTTGTGAAGTATACATATGCAAACCGTTGGTTCGAGCCATATGATGCTTTATTCAGAGAGTCCCTCAATTTCCATGTTTCGAGCTTCGTTTGGACAAGGTTGGCCATGGGCACGCGGTAAGTACCTTTGTTTAATCATGTGCAGAATTTTATTGCGGATTGAAATTTTCAGTAAAAATTGTTCTTAGACTCTTTCTAATTCTCTTACTTCTCTTACTAGGCTCTTTCTAAGAGTCTAATAAACACTAAACATTTAAACATCTTATTGAAGAAAAGGGTGTGCGGCAAAGCATGCTGCCGATGCGTGGCATTTCTGGCCGGCGCTCCAAACGAGTGCCACATTTGCGCCAAGTATTGTAGATTTTTGCCCACCCCTGGCGCTCCCCCCGCGCACTGTAGGCGATTTCAGGCCCGGATCTGGCGGACTCCGTTTTGTGTGGCGATTGTGCGAAGTTTCATTATTATACAAGTAACCATGAGTGCTTCATCTACATAGATCTCAATCGAACAACTGATCTACAATTCGGGATCTGTCAGCTAATATTTGCCAATGTGTACGCGGAGATGTTTGCTCGACTTGACTTTCAAGCAATTTCTGCAAAAAAACTTGAAGATCCAGAGATCTGACATTGATTTTCTGGTATTTTTTTTTCAACTTATACCCACGACCTACATATTTTATCACAACTGAAATGGGTGCCAGTCTTTGTTGTTAGATCGATTAGTCCATAAAAATTCTACTGGTGCTATAGCCTTGTGTGGGCCTAGGCACTTGACTTTAGATGCAGATATTTTGTATTTTCTCCTCTGAACGATGAACCTACGTATTGTTATAAAGGTGAGTAAAGTGATTATATCAAAACTATTGAGAGGTCAGTGTATTTGACTTTTTGTGCTAATTCCAATAACGACACCGTCTATTTCCGTTACTTATATCGCACTGGTTCTAGACCAGAATGCTTTTATGTAATTGCTGTCTAATATAATAACTTAACTTAAAGCGAAATACCGGCCGGTTTATGAAACGCATCGCGTACCCCTTCTTTCTTATGCATCATATGCTAATGAGCATAAATTAGAATTCGACCCCTCTTAGCATAACTGCATAAGAATGCAGATATTTGAGATGCGTTACAAAAACCGGATGGTATTTCGCTTTAAAAATTATAATGAGACAACTTTCAGACGCTTGTCTTCGTCATTCACTTTTCTATTTTTGTTGTTGGAGACTACTTTGAAGGGAAATTATACGCGACACTACTGGAACACTATGAACCTTTGGAAAGACCCGTCGAAAATGGATCAAAACCTGTGGTAGTGAAAATGGGACTAACACTACAACAGATCATCTCTGTGGTAAGGATACTGTAGTTAATCCATCCATTCGAATTTAGAATGCACATTCGCATCTGTAAGCTAAAAGTAGAAACTTTACCTATACCTATACAGTAGCAAAGTCAATGATCAAGCCATTGAAACAGCAGGCGCACCGTGTGGAATCCCTGGTACTCGATTTCTTCTTACTGTATGTTTCCTACCCGCTCGACGAAAAATCGTTGGGCCATTGGTGTGCCAGGTGTGCGCCACGGTGGTGCGAAACTCAATTCACCATGTTGTAATTCTTATTCGCGCACATTTCGTTCAACGGGGAAAACTGGACGGTAGTGACACATGACATCTTACCTTAAAATGTAAAAATATTATCTGAATCGGAGCAACAAAGGTTTGCGAAATTTGTATTTCAGGATGAAAAGAATCAAATTGTGGATGTGAATGCGTGGATGAAATTGGTAGGTTATTCTATTATTATTTCTCGCAAGATAACAATAATTATCGTGCCTTATGTTGTTTGCTTCTATAAATTGTGTGCACTGTCTTACCTCACAGGCTCTTTCCTGATGCCAGCCACCAACTATGTTGACCATACAGTTACACTTTATTCTAATCTTCATATTACAGACCTGGTACGATTATCAAATGATCTGGGACCCAGAAGAGTGGGGCGGAGTCTCGGATCTAAGATTTAAAAAGGTAAACATTTAGTTTACAGTTGCTATGTCCTTCATACCTATTTGAAAGATGGTCAGCCTGTGGAGGACCATAACACGAAAACACGAAAGGCGTGATCTTATTTATGATTCTCTGCGTGTATTTTTTCTTGTCAGAAATAGGTATACTTGAAGTTCATATGAAATAATTATTTTTCATCGATTTAGAATCAGCTTTGGACTCCAGATGTGTTGATGTACAATAGTGCCGACCCCCAATTCAACAGTGCATTTGCATCCAATGTGTTAGTATATCCGGATGGATTGGCTACATGGATCCCACCAGGTTTATTTTAGTTATATTTTCACTTCGGTTGGATGCATGGGTGACCATTACACACCACCATACACATACCAGTGTCCCTTAGTATACTGGTGAAACAACGCACATTGTGCTGAAAGGGGTGCGCCGGCAAAGCGCGGCGTGAGTTTTGGAGAAAGGGGCGCGCGACAGGGGCGCCACCAAATGCGCCAGCATGGGTGCGAACTGGAGTTGTATATCGTTCGCATCCCGTTTCGCCCTTTTTGGGGGTCGCAAGCGAGCGAAGTCTAAACTTTTCCACTTATTTTCTTATTTTCAGCAATTCTGCGTCTCAGTTGCACAATACAAGTCGTCTGGTTTCCGTTCGATATGCAGTACTGCAAAATGAAGGTATAAGAACTAGAAAATAAGGGCCGTAGCATAAGAAGCCGCTAGCATAAGCCTCGCTTTAAGAATTTTTTTTGTTCTGAAAGCGGCCTCTTATGCTACGGCTGTCAGCTCCACTGGAATTACTGTAATTTTACTTGTGCGCATATACTCAAATTACAGTACGTATGAACTTCAAATATATAGTCAGCGCATTTACTGTACATTTTTATTTTGTCCTTGTTATTACTAACGATACGCTTTTATATAATTGATATTTTGTTCCAGTTCGGCTCCTGGACCTTCGACGGTTCAAAACTCGATTTGCAAATTGACGATAATGGTTTCGATATATCAGAATACATACAGAATGGGGAGTGGAACCTCGTCGGTACGTTATAAGACCTCAGATTCAATTTATTTTGAAATTTTCATTCCTTTCAAGGCTTTTCTATGCACATATCGTTGTTTTGGTTGTCAATCATAATATTTTTTTTCTGCCGTATCATTGAAAGATTAATTGATCACTTTAGAGTTTAGATGTTTAGACCGACTTCTTCTGCCAAAAAAAAAGATCACACTAATTTCTAATTATAATAATTTAGGCACCGACGTTCAGAGAAATATTCAATTTTATGAGTGTTGTCCGGAACCTTATTATGATATTGTCTTTACATTTATTCTACACCGACGATCTATTTATTACGGTATTTTTTGTATATGTCTCGTAAATCAACCAATAAAAGGAAAATTTGGTACTATGATCTTATTATAGAACTGAAGCCATGAACTGTTAACTAAAAATGGGATCCGTATATGGTAGATGTGCTCCGGTAGGTTCCACAGCTCGTTCATACAGCGTCCCCTCCAAGTTATCATACAACATGTTACCAACATCCCAAAAATAACTACACTCATTTTTGTAATTAAGTAACTGCTAATTGTTTCCATGAGTCGATTACGATAAAAAATTAATATTTCAGTTTTTAACCTGGTGCTCCCCTGTATTCTAATCACAATGCTCACTCTGATTGGATTCGCGCTCCCTCCTGACGCTGGCGAGAAGATGTCATTACGTTAGTCATTTATATCATCAAATTGTGGCTAGCAAAAAAAGAAACATTTTGGGAGATCATAAGAGGCTTTCTGAGTATTTCTAAGGTTGAACTCGCCAGAGCGATGGGAAGGTAGACGAGCACACTGTTGCCACTACATTTGTGATTCTACATATGGGTGTTGACTGCATATATACTTTATTTCAGAAATCACCATCATGCTCTCGATTTGTATCTTCCAAAATTATGTGACTGAGTTGTCTCCGCCGACTTCAGAGGCCATTCCTTTTCTTGGTTCGTTCGATTTTTATTTATTATGGGAAGGTAGTGAGATCGACGTACAATTTTTTTTTGTTAGCTGATTTACTTGGTTAGTTCGGCGCTAACAATGTTTAGACTTATTGAAACAAATCGTTCAGGTGCCTTCTTCGCCTTATGTATGTTCACTTGTGCTGGGTCGGTGGTTTTCACTGCTCTCGCTTTAAATGTTCACCACAGAAATTCACGATCACATGAGATGGGTCCATGGGTATGTTTATTTTACGTTTCACCCAATACCTAGCCATACCGTATACGGTGCCACCTTGCTCAAATTTGAACCCTTTTCCTAACTGTTCATTAATCTTTCTAAAGCGTGATATGTGAAGTTGGATATTTTTTAAAAGTGCATTCCCATGTATGATACTTTCCCCAAACCACCTGCAATATCGCTTAAAAAAAAGATAAAAATTCAGTTCCGTCTAATCGTAATCGAGTGGCTTCCGTACTTTTTATTGATGCGACGACCCAACTGGAGGGCCGAAAATCGAGCAATGGTGAAGAAAAAGCCAGAGTTTGAACCAAAGTAAACTTAATTTTGTTTTCAGCCAATCAATATGTCGCATATACTACTGTAAAAAGTGTTTCTATGGTTCGAGTGCTGTAGCTTTTGATAGTTATCGGTATTTTGCATAGACTGCACACAGCTTTATGTGCTGCGGTTCCAGCTGTATTAGTTAGTCCAACTCGCAAAAACAACTTGAGAAAAGTTTCCACATTAGATTTCTCCTTATTTTATAAATAAGCAGACAGCGGCTATCGCCGCCTGAATGCTTCTTTCCATACTTATGAAACGTCTGAAACGTAGTTGAAACCTCTTGTGAAAAAGTCATAAAGGCGCGTTCGAGTTGGGAAAAAGTAGTGGAATTCCGGAATTCCACCGTTCGAGATGGGACACAGGAAAAGTAAATGTTTTTCCGTTATTTAGTCGCAACCGTCGGGGTCAAGCGTCATTTTTGTCTCTTGCAGTTGTCAAAAATATAATCCCACAACGATTCCACTACGGTATTTTTGATTGTCCTCGCACGTTTCCGCGTCCGTCGAACTGTGGAATTCCGGAATTCCACCAACTTTTTCCCAACTCGAACGCGACTTAATGAGCTTCGTTTGTCTCTCCACCCTTTTTATACTGCGGAACATTTTATGCAAATTGCACTTCCATAACGCACAGGGACCAGGGTGCTAACGCACACTACAGTTACTCTTTTATATAATCAGATATTGCAAGAAATAGATATTTGCAGGCCCCGTATCTGTGTGGCTGCCCTTCTCTCTCAGATTCTAGTCGATGCACCAGTGTGCAGTCCACGCACACAACCAGACGACGATGAACATATTGAAAATGAACAAGAGGGAGAGATACAGTAAGATATTACAGAAATTTGCTTATTATGCACCAGCCGTTCGAAGAGCCCTACGGGCTCTTCTCCGACTGGAGGAATCGGCCTTCGGCCGATTGTTTCCCTATTTAAAAAAGGATTGCTACAATTTAAAAAGTTAACTCTCGTCTCTTTCTCCTCCCACACATTCACACGTCTCTGATTGTGGAAACGTATAATAATCAGTTTGGATCACCACTCGACTAATGCTACCATGCAAATTTGCTATTGATAAGGTAGCATAGCTCAGCAGGTAGAGCGTTGGACTGTGAAGCGAGAGATTGTGTGCTGCTGTGGGTTCGAATCCCGCCAGCGGCAAAGATTTTGTATGTTCTCATTCGATTGTGAATAGAAAATTTTCTTTATGAAAGGATTTCGTTGCGTGCATACAAACAAAAGACCAAGTAAACTCTTCTCCTTTATATAATAAGATTTTTGCTACACCTTCTCAGTTCTTTACATATACAGCATCCAGTCCTAGTGGAAATTGTTCAATAGTGATAAACAATCGTACTAAAAGTGCCGATATTGACCATATTCTTCATAAATCACAGTTTCACAATCAGTACTTTATAGCGAGCGTCCTTCGTTAACCCATCGTGGTCAGTGGGGACCTTCAATGTCCCAACTTGGCACCGAAGGTACCGTACCTCCAGGGCAAATTGCACAGCTCCTAATACTGCAGCAAATATACTATCACTTATCGGTAACTTTTCACATTTTGGTTGAACTTTTTTCAGTATGCCACTCCTATAAATTCTATAGCATGGCATTGTATCATCGACAAAAACAAAAAAGTTGCATTTCGTACATGCCAAAATAAATTCGCGCTAACAAAGCTATAGAGCCTCTATTCTATATAGCAGTCACATAAGAAGGATACGGTAGCTTGAGAAATAAAAAAAAATCGATAATGACAAATATTTAGAGTGTAAATGCTCACTATGAAGAGCAAGAGTGCCGTAAGGATGTTGAGGACGACTGGAAATACGCGTCAATGGTTATCGATCGATGTTGTTTATTTATTTTCAGTGGATTCATTGCCTTATCAACTTTATCATTATTTGCTTCAGTACCGAGATTATTCGAGACATTTTAAAGGACGAGACCCAAATAAATAAATATGTTTTTTTTTTGTTAATTTTTGTGAGATTTTTGCTTATCGTATTGTGAACGAGTAGAAGCAGTGCACTTATAGCGTTATTTCGACAATGAGTTAAAGCAGTATTGTACCTACTTTGGGAAATTTGCATATGATTCGCATATCCTATGTAAATTTGGTGCCAGAGTCTTCTTGGCTTATTACCGGCACCAAAATTTTGCATAGGATACATAGGAAATGCGTATCATATGCAAATTTCCCAAAGTAGGTACAATACTGCTTTATCTTTTAAATGTACATTGATGTTTGAAGGAAATTGGCTATTACGTGTCACGGCAAAATTACGTTTATTAGAACAAATTACTTATACATATATACTCACGTGTTCAAATTCAGTGCGACAAAACTTAATTGGTCACTTGTAATCGTTTATTTATCAGCGTGAAAAGTATGTGGGAAATGCGAATGATGCGCACTTCTTTGAAAGACTCAGGGAAGTTTTCTGGACTTGCGGAGTTTGTATTTTCTAATTCTGTAATACTTTCTTTTTCACTAATAAAGGAGCTCTAATATATGAATAAGAGGATCGCACCCACGCAATCCGAATTTCTTGGCACAGATATACAGAGGAATTCAATATGATTCTTAAAATGATTTCAGACAAATAGACAAAAACTACCGTATTCGGAACCGGAAGGTTAAAGCGAAATACCGGCCGGTTTTTGATACGCATCGAGTACTCCCTGCTTTCCTATGCTTCATATGCAAATGAGCATAAATTTGAATAAAAAATAGACCCCAATAGACCCCTTTTAGCATAACTGCATAAGAATGCTGATATTTGAGATGCGTTTCACAAACCGGCTGGTATTTCGCTTTAAAGACAATTCTCTCTCTGTCTCTTCTCTCTCTCTCTCTCTCTCTCTCTCTCTCTCTCTCTCGTTTTCTTTATTTTCCCCTACATTGCCGGTTTTCTTTATTATATGTCGTACTCTACCTACCGTATTCAATTTTAGACTTTACTTGCTTTGAAGCTCATAGTTCATATATTATGATCCTGAGCTGACTACATCATGGCTGTCGTGACAAAAAAAACGCACATGAGTTCTGTAGGTGTATTTGAACGAAGGTTTTTCGTGTTCTTATGTACAGGGGAATACAATACAACGTTTTCACATTCCTACTATTTAATTGGCACAAAAATTACGTAAACTTGTGCTCGATCAACCGCAATAACATGATATCTTCTACTTATAGATCTAGTACTGTATTGACCTTACTAATGAAATTGCTATTCATAATGCATTACCCTTATTTTTTCCCTATTTTTTTTCATGCCACATTGCTTCACTACACTCCGTATTGTTTCACTACACTACACTTTTCTTTACCTTTTGATCAAGTTGCACGCTATACACTGTTCTTTTGAACATTTAGAAATTACAAATGTGTCTTGCCGTAAATTGTATTGAATTATTCGCTTCCCCGCATATCGTACATCTTTATTCAGCTTCTTTTTAATTTCTTAAGTTTTTCACTTATTTAAGTCGAAGATTTTCTGGCTTATTGCGTTTTTTTTAGCTGCCCAAAGACCATGTTTACGAATTAAAGTGAGATGCTTATGATGATGTGGCCAGGCCTAAAATTATAATAGAAGGTTAAATGCTTACATAACTACATTTAAGGCAAGACCAAAAACAACAACAAAATAAGATGAAGTGAGCGGATAATACAAATGGAAGCTCTCAATTTCAAAGAACGGAAATTAGCCGGAAACGGATGTCTATTCATAAATGTACCAGTTTTCTCTGTGCTTAAAAACAAATGTCTTATAATTAGGAAGGCAATTTCAATGGGCTAAACCGGTCAGCTTTCTTATAGCATAACCTACCTTAGGTGCTTGAGCAAGAGCAAATAACTTGAGCAAGTTGCGCTGATCGCCTACTATTTTGTCGCATTTCTAGTGAAACGGCTCGTTGGGCTACAGCTACAGCTACAGTATAGCCTGTACCTGGTGGACCCTTCAATATTCTTGGTCGTAAGGACTAAAATTACAGCTTTCAAGAAAGTGTGTAGGAGTGTGGTCACGAAGCTTCTAGGTTTCTGCACATCGGACCGACGAAATATTTGTTCCTCAAGCTCTCTTCTCATTTGGTGTATTCCTCCACATTCTGTAGTTGAGATAGAAGATGGTAACTTGGTAACTTCTGTTTTCATGGGCTTCCAAATGTACTGTAGATCCCCAGCATGCCTGACTGCCAGCAATAGGCGGCCTTTCTTGTCGCTCAAACAGATTTCAACATTTTATGCATATTGCATAATACTGTAATTTTATTGTCCTAGTGCTAAGTATGCGCTAAGGCTTTTTTAGAAAGCATTTTCCGATTTGCCCATAAAACAGGTTGCACCTTGATCTCTCACTAACATTATGTATTATCGGACACTGTTTAGTGATGAAACACAAGATTTTGAAGCTAATCGGAGGATGATAACCGACTAAATAATTTGGATATTCGTGGATTTATTCCATAAGAGATCATGGAGTAATTCGTACGAACGAAATCTTTCCAGTTTTTTTGACTTTGGACCTTTATTAATAACTTTACTTTGGTTTTCTTTAGTCGTTCATAGTTGGCATAGTGTTCTGTGTCGATGTAGACTTTATGTTTTCCGAGACTAGTAAATATTAATAGACTAGTAAATATTAATAGACTGATTTGCTTAGAGTAAGACCCGAAGTTTCGAAAGACTTGTCGGACTATTTGGTAGGTCCAAAGTTATGCGGTCGCTTCAATAGTACGAGTGGAGCCTTAATAATTCCATCTTATTAATTCCAAAAACTTGAATATCTGAAAATCCCTTTTAAGATATATTTGGAAAGTTACATTAGAAATTGGCGGTGAGACTGACCTCGGTAAGACTGAGGATAAGATACTTGGATATTCCAAATTAAATTCCATAAACAACTTGTTTTTTAATAAACAAGATAAGTAAACAGAGCTTTCGTTATGCTTTCTACTCCTATACATTAATCCACAGTGTATGACGATTTCTCTAAAAGACTCTAATGGTTTATTTTTGGACATAACAACATTCATAGATAAAATAAAATTTGTTACATCAAGGAGATGGCTAAATGATTAGTACAATAGAACGTACAATTCTGCGAATAGTGCAAATTTATCATAGTTGGGTCACAATTCTAAATTAACCTATTCCTATTGTGTTAAATCAACAGTAACTAACTTTTATGAAAATAAACGCAAAACTTTTAAAATAGCACAAAGACAAAGTTCTTACGTTACTTTTCGTCACAACAAATATCGAAGAAAACAGGATGAATATGTTTAGTGTACTTTTCAAGTACTGTAGACTTTGAATATATATGAAGAAAACAAAAATGTAATTTGCCTAATATATGTTTACTGCGGTAAGAAGGTAAAAGAACAGTTTTGTTTTATTTTTCTCTAATTGTAAGGTTGTTTAGACGCGACTAGGACCGATAAGCTAACAAAGCAGTTATATTTTCTACAAATATTCCCCCCCCCCCCATGATAGACGAATATCTAAAGGCCCGCAAGTATTGCAAAAGCTCGAGGAGAAGAAATTGCAGGAAACATATATATTTGGATAGGATCGTTTTACTAAGCGATATAACGGCTGGTTTTTTGTAACGTGTGATGGAAAAATTGCATTCCCATATATTGTAGGCAAGTAACTGCGCGATATACCGCGATTTTTCATTCTAATTATGTATATTCATTTGCATACAACATATGGTATTTAAGAAGTGACTTCCTTCAGTTTCCATTACCCATTACTAACGTTGGGTCCAAGTGCGTAGTGAAGCGCTAACAGTGTGCTGTGTGCTGTGTGCAAGCAAAGACAGTTTACTGTAATTTTGTATCGTGACCAGCATAGGCTATACTAACAATGTAAAATATTCAAAAAGGTGCGATTCCTAATGACCCTATCCATTTAAATTCTTGTTTACATACCATCAATAAATAACTATGAAAAAGTAAACAAAGATCACAGCCTTTTCCCATAAGCCTGACCCTTTAAAGGGACGCGGTCACCGTTTTGACCCTTATGTATACTTTGTGTTTTATTAACTGCTCAGTATGAAAAACATAGTGTTGGAAAAAATCCGACGATTTTCAGAGAGAAATCATTGATTAAAAAAGTTGTTGCGTCCGATCCAAGGTCCACAGTTAGCCATCGGAAACCACATGCTATAATGCCCGCGAGGTATGCGACCAATTAATTAGTGGAATAACGTTCGTCGAGTCATTATCAGCACGGCAATATGCTGGACAATTACTAAGGTTACGGTGCGTATTGGTTCGAGGACAAAAATTTTCGTCATCATTTTATTTGATGTTGCCGCATTTCTTGCAAAACATTTTCCCAACACTTGTGTTATAAATTATAAAGATAATAAAAACACACAGTATACATAAGGGCCAAAACGGTGACCGCGTCCCTTTAAAGCATGACCTCCCCCCCCCATAGTTTGAGATTATAAGGCAGTAGGGCAGTAAAGTATCGGCATTTAAAATCCCGTCACTTCGTAAGGAACTAATGTAAAGGGCACTCTTGTGTGTAGTGCGTTCAACGGACCGAAACTAATTTTTGAAATTCCCGCCTAATTCCCTTTGAAAACTAATTTCTATTCTTAGGATTTGACTATTCGACAACAGTTTCCATACGTACACTAATACGCTAATGCATCATACTTAAATAAATAAATGTAGGAGATATTAACATTTTAACTTTACTATCACTAAAATGTGTTTATGAGAATTTATTTCAGCTCACTTCTACTAAAGATTTCACTTAGAAAGAATTAATGCCGGATTTTTGATGCGATAGTAGCGAAACATAATAAACAATTTGACGTGTACTTTCGATATTCCGCATTATATAAATTCTTATTGGGCATGAGGAGGAAGCGAGTTAATTTTGTCGTATTTTTCATATATTACGGCAGAATTAGAGACGTAGTTCTAAAGGAGTTATGGGCATCACGTCATGCTATATCGTATTTTCAATAACCGTATAAATTGACAACTGCAAGCTACGGTACAAAAACTTAACTAAAAGCCTTGTGCCAATAGCTCTTTGCTTGATAGAGCTTACTGTAATCATAATTTTATGTAATTTTCATAATTCATAATCTTATGAAAATTTCTATCTAACAAGTAGTAAGCCCCTTTACTGCATAAACAGCTTGTAAACTATGATTTCTTCAATTATGAATTGAAACAGTGGAGAAATAAATGATTATACGCTACATAAGCTTAACTAAAAAAACAATATTTCAAAAGTTTATGTCAGTATTCCGTTGCATATTTTTGCAACAGTCAATGTTGCCATTTTGCTCTTTAAAAACATGTAAAAAGTTGACTAAAAATGAGTGGGACAGTTGAATTTTCATCCACGAAAAGCATGTGGGCTTTGACTCGTTTTTTAGAAAATCCTTGCTTTTGCGTACTAAATTTGTCTGACAAAAGAGTTGTCTGTCTTCTTTTTTTCATGCAGCATCACGTCATGCTATATTGCAACATTTAAAACATTTATCCTTTCATTCTTATTTTATAGTTTAACAATATACGTAAGTAAAAATGGTCTAGACGAAGTAGTACGGCTCAATGCATGTATAATAAACATACTACAAAATTGCAAAGGATATAATATACGTGCCTAAATGAATAATCTGCACATTCAGGAGAAGATCTGCTCAAATATCTCAAATTCATAATTTGAATTACTGATATAATTTGTTGTGCTATAGAAAGTCTATTTATATTTTATTTCCAACAATTTTGGGCTGTGTTCAGCGTACCTGGATAGGATAACTTCCCTTTTATATTATTTTCTTCCACTTTTGTAAATTTCCTGTTTTTCTCTTTTGCTTTATTGTCAGAACCACCGAAATAAGAATGAGTAAGATTTACACGTACCCTTCCCCTTCCAAATAAAAGCGTTTGTTTTCCTTGCTTTCCAAAGCATGACATCTTCTTCCGATAAAAGGAAACTATTTGAGCACTTCATTCTCGTGAGCCTCCTCCTTTAACTGTGCCAAACATTCCTGCGTTTTCTCATCGTTAGGTGCGTATACCAAAATCAAGAGAAGATAACAGCCCAAAAATACCCTTTCCTTTAGCGGAAGCAAATTGTCCGACAAATCATGGGGTGTATCTCGCAACTAAACAGTTAGCAATGAGTGCTGAGAGTATAAATAAGCCAAACCCGCATTAAGTCTTAATCTATCACATTGGTATGGCTTATGTTGCTTCTGCTAAGTGAAAAGTGGAAAATCAGTGAGGAAATATTAATTATCCTACTACTTTGTTTTTGGCTCATCCATTAGCATTAGGATAAGGAGCAAGCGTCTTACTTACGCAGTTGGATGACGTAAGTCACCCCAAGTTACGTGAGACTAAACGTGCCAACCATGCAGTACATTATATCTTCTTTATATAGAACTATAGTGCTACAATTACGATTACGGTACAATGCCTTGTCTAATCATAAATTCTTTATCTAGCCTGCTCGTTGACCTTTATTCTTTAAACTGTGTGTAAAAGTGACAAAATACTGCACAAATAACTTGACACTAACTCATCAAAAAAAGACCCAAAAAAGTCAGAAAAACACGTATAAATATTTCATTTTACATGTGAACGATGTGTCTATTCGGTTGACTGCATTCAAATAGCAAATTTCTGATCTAGATGCAACATTTTCTAGGAAAAGGAAACTGGAGAAACTTATCATTCAATGCCAAGCTTCATTTTAAAATGTTCTTTTCGAAGTTTTTCTCTTTAAAGCGTCATGACACGTGGTTTGTGACACGCATGCGTATGCCGAACAAGAGCAATTCAATACAAATACACTACATGTAAATTTCTGTGCCTTTTTGGGCAGTTTCGGAACGGTGTAGATGCATGATGGAAAAAAAGACATTCCAGGACTACTCCACCCCTTTAAAATAGTGTTCCGCGCTGTTCTTTAAAATAGTGTTCCTATGATCTTAGTTAATTAAATGCCACAATATATAAAGAATTGTAAACAAGACGAGACATATTTGATATTTGTCAATTAGCAAGATTGTTCTTTATTTTTGCTTTTGATTAGTTTGTGAGATTCATAGTCCGCTCTACGAGATTAGCTCCGGCTTAGTCTTTCAGTGTCTATATAAGGGTGGAACGCCCTTATGTACCACGCAGTTGAGACAAGCTGCAATGCTTTCGGGATAAGAAAAAAATGTATGATTGAAAGCCTGGTTAATAATAGTTTCTATGTCTGTGATGCTATGCAATTAACACACCTCAAAAAGCGACCCTAATGTACCGCATGCTATCTTAGGGTTTCGTTTTGAGCTGTGTTAATTGAATGCCATCAAATAAACTATTATTAAACAGTCTTTTAATCATACACTTCACTACTTACCTAGATATCTTCATCTCCATAGACATTTGCACATTTCTTGTTCATTTCTTGGGTCGATTCAAATTCTTCGGCTTCCTTTCCCGTTCACTTATCTAATCGATTGAGCCATTATGAATCCTCACATATAGTCAAACTTCTAAAATTTCAGGTCCAACTCATCTCTCTTCTGAAACTCAGATCAGTTTCCCGTCGTCCACTACCTTTCCAATCCTACCCCTCCCACCCTTCTACTCCCAGTCCTGCGCAATGTCTCCCTCTCCTTCCGACTCCCGGGACGTCAGGTCGTCGTCGTCGTCTTGTGGGGGCGGTGTCTTCCCCTTTATTTCATTCTGCTCGGGAATCTCCTCCCGGATGCCCCCGATACCCCAATCCCTTTCCACCCTGACATCATTGTTATTAATGATCATAAATCAATGGATTGCCACACCGATTTACTCGTACAGGTTAGCGAGTTACGCTGAGTTCGAGTTACAGTAACGTTTAAGAATTATTCAACTATTGATTAGCTTATGTCCGATTCTCATTCTTGAACAGCGCTGGGTTGACATCATAGGGTTTTCTGTTAACAAACGCTGATCAGGCTTCAAGACGCTACATCACCCTAACGAGCCACAACTTTGACGTGTAGCCCGGAAGTAATTACTATCACAGTTGATCACAGGTTGCTGTAGTCCTAACTACCCACGTCTGGGACACTACGGCATAAGGCATGGTTGATGATTCAGGAAGCTACCGTAACCCTAACTATCCACAATTTAGAAGTGTGCTCGTGCTAGTCTTCCTCCTGGGTGCAGTGTGTCCTTCTTGTCCACAGCCTACTGTAACTGAGCGTGTCACCCAGCGTCTCGTTTTGGATGATGATCTGCCTCACACACATCCATGTGGAAATCACCCACTAAAGGGCATATTGGAACGATTGGAAAGGAAACGTTAGTTTATTGATTAGTTGATGTTATTGATTAGGTCTTACGGATTTACCATTATGTTGTTATCGATTACTTGGGTATTGTTAATTATGTGGAGACTTTTTGGAATACGATAGGTATGGAGACATGTGTTTTCGAATTTTATGTTCTCCATATACATATACACTTCTTGTATGCACATAGTTTGTTCCATTACCTACCTGTCAAACAGACATTGCCGTTTTACCCTTATGGTCAGTTTTTGTTCTTTTGTGACCATTTTCGTACTATTACGGCACGAATTTGTCCAAATGGAAGTAGTTTGGTTATTTATTGCAATATCATAATGGTAGTGGTCTAGAACCAGCGGCCATTTAGGATAGTTCATACATTTTAACTTCTGATCACATTCAACGCACAAGCAGCTTGTAGAAAGGTCTGCATATTGTAAGTAATTCTGGCTCAGACCCATTCATACAAAGTTATTCTACATTTTCTATGATAAAAATACATTGATGCTGAACTCGGATAGCGAAAATCGAATTGAGCATAAGGTGACTAGAGTCCATAGCATAGCCACTTTCGACATATACATCGAACAATACAAAATGCATTTTGCTGGCCGTATATTATCGACATTTGCTTTAGTCTTCGCATAATTGCGTGACTGTATATGCGGAATTTGGAGCTCTCGGCACGAATCTGTACATTTTTGGTATCCCTCCATCTTTTATCAATCTCTGAATAATCTTTTTAAACACACATCAATAAATCGACGTGCTGGTAAATATCGAGCTACGCGCTTCTAGTATTTTTTTCGTTGGCCTAATGATGCCACACTGAAAGAACGTATTATCTAGTTCCTTGATCTAGCAGAGAAACGTAAGGCGTTCTAAGTTCCACCCCCGATATTCAGGAAAAAAAATCTGGCTAATTTTAAGTAAAGTTCAATTTGAAATAGTGATGTCATATTCCTAGAGGGATAGGTTCACCTCGAACTGAACCTTTTTTATAATTTATGTTTATAGTATGACTTATGACGGTCAAAATGCGAATGTTGCAGTAAATTTCCTTTGCTCCCCGTAGTAGGAGAGCTTGCTCAAAAAAGCTAAACTACCTCGAATCTGTAAAACAATTGGAGTACTGGGAAATAGCGCAGCAGGGTTGGAGACGCTAGAAAATACAGGGCCCTTTTATCATCCTCTGTCTATCACAACAATATCTGCACCTCCAGCCCTACTGCGCTATTTCCCACTTACCATGGCTGCGGTACTCCAATTGTTTTACAGATTCGAGGTAGGTTAGCTTTTTTGAGCAAGCTCTCCTACTACGGGGAGCAAAGGAAATTGACTGCAATTTTCGTATTTTGACCGTCATAGGTCATACTATAAACATAAATGATAAAAAAGGTGCAATTCGAGGTGAACCTATCCCTTTAACAGAGTTGGAATAATGTTTTTTTTTGAAAATTAGCATGCGCATCGTCATTCTCTCTTCTCTCTCTCTCTCTCTCTCTCTCTCTCTCTCTCTCGGGTTTATTATTATGAGCAAGCTCGAAGATTACAACACCCGCTTTTTTCATGTCAATTTTTAGGTAATTTTCCGATATGTCCATTTGTCTCTTCATAAATACGAAATTAATTGTCATATTCTCGCGTTCCTCTTTGTGTATAGAGACGACCATTTGTGGGTATGACACCATCAAGCAGGAATACTAATCAGCCCCCCCCCCGCCCACAATATTCCTATTTTATTGGGGGCCGGATATCTATATCATTGAAAATTGTGCTGGGGAAACGCTTCTTGTAATTTCGCAACTTTAAACAAAACATTAATTTTCTGACCGGAACTCGATTTAAACGGTACGGCAGGGGTTTACGTGAAACAGATGTTGAACAACCCTATTCCCATGTATTATACGCAAAGTTTGCATGAAAGAAAACAAATGGACAGTATGATCCTGCAGATTCAGATAAAATTGTTATTCGTCGATCATTTTTTAAGAAAAGCTGGGACCAGCTTTTGTTGGGAAACGGAGACATAAGTGTAGGTGTAGGAGATCCTGCAGATGCAGCAGATAAGTATAGGTAGTTAATCTTATTTCGTCCGAGTTGTTGTTTAATATAGATACAGGATGTGTGTTATATTGATTTCGTAAATTGAATCTCCTACAACCTTGTCATAGTATTTCACCACGAATAAAAAGGGTGGTCGCTAACAATCTTATCATATAAAGCGCAGTCGATTTTATTACATAATCTTGGAAGATACGTCTCAGACATATAATATGCAGTATGACCCAATTTAGTAGGATCACCTGAGTAGTCGCCTCAGGCAGCGATAGCCATCTGATTAAATATATTTAAGAACGACAATATACAAAATTCATATTGGCGAACCTCAATTTTCGTAGTTTCACATTCCGTTCAACATATGTTTCACGAACCCCCTATCATACCACTTTCACTGCAGCCGTTGTAAGCACTCTTCGTTTCATATCTGCTAACTCGGTTAAACCCCGCATTTGAACTATTTTGTCAATGTTGTAAATTCGGGATTCAGGTGCTCACATTGCTCGTTTTTGACAAATTTCTCCGCTCACCAATGGTGCGCCTCTCGAGGGCCAACATTCTGCCTTTTCCCGTCCCTCATGAGTTCACAGTTCCTAACGTATGGGCCCAGCGTGCGCCAGAAGTGCGCGGCACGCTCTTACGCTGCAGTGTTGCGGATCAGGGCAACAATTTTCCAGTTATGATAGCCTGATAAAAGGGCGGCACTTACTCCTAAATCATTAAGAAAGTCCAAATTCAAATAGTTATATAATTTGCATATGTTTAATTTATTCTATTTTCAGAGCCGAACCTCTCCTACGAACAAGTCGTCACTCTACTGGCACATATCCGGATTCGACAGCCCCATTTATGGAAGGCCTATGAAAGTGCTCTCGCGCAGTACTCAAATTGCAAACTTATGGCGAGCTCTGGGTCGTTAGGCTGAAAATATCATAATAACACACTTTTTTGATTAATTAGATTACCTTAAAGTGAGCTTACTTATACGATATGTGATCTCACTGAAATTCCATTTCCCATCAATTTGTGTACATTTACAGATTTACATTGTTAGCTCCAAGTTCATTTCTAACTTTTCATAGTTTTCACAACGTAGTCCTGTTTCTGGCAAGATTCCAAGTCAAATTTGCATAAATCTTAAATTTTAAGACGATATGTTGATTACTCCACGTGATGCAATATACATACTAATGTTTCCATGTAACAATGTAACAACCAGCTTCGTCACTTATTTATTTAACAATTTAATGATTATTAAACATATTCAAATTTATTCCCTTCATCTATCACTTGTATGCCCTAACATTGTGTATGCCCTTTCGTGTATGATCTCATTGTCTTACGCCGTAGGACCGTAATCGAATAGCAAGCATGTGACCACATTTCCTTCGACGAGTTAAAAAGGGACTTGTTGCATTTTTCGTTAATAAATCATTCAACTGTTGAAGGTCGTTGCACAAATATGACGATTTTTTAATTGGATTTTGTGAGCCTCAAGGAGTGATGTTAGAGTTAGTAATCTATATAAAAACAAAGCTGGAAAGAATGCTTTTTATTTTATTCCATTTAGCTGATAGTGTACTTATGTTCCGAATTCTCAGCGAAAAAAAGCAAAAACGCTATTTTTTTATCTGCGGTGTACGTCTCAATGTTAGTGTAATTAGCATACTGTAGCCAAATTTGTCGTTGAACATGCCAACGTCAGTAGCACTTCGAGCCAAGAAGAGCTCATAACCCTGTAGTATTCGAGCCGATAAGAAATGTGCATAATAGAAATTATTATGTGGTTTCCAAGTATGTCAAAAACCGTGCATTTTCCTTCCAAGTATCAATTGCAAAATAGTGTGCCAATCTACCGTAATTTTGCGTAATTTTGACACATCCGCACTATAGAAAATCCGCCATCAAAGCTATTTTTTTTGTTGAACAATTGGTCCCGTGGCGATCGGTAGTAAAAACTGCCAGTAGATATTCTCGTGTAGTGCCAAGATACGGTAAATTTTTCGATACTTGGAAGGAAAATCGGCCATACTTGCATTACAAACAAAACGAACAAATTTGAATAAAAAAAAATTTACTCAAAGGTATATTTTATACATGATATATTGATCGCAAAATGTACATACAAACAGAAAAATATGCGCAGGAAAGGTAATCAAGGTAAAAGATTTAAAACGTAGTTTCATTCGGTTGCTTTGGTACAAGGCTACTTCAAAGTAATTCTAATACGTTTTATAAATCCGTTAATAATAAATATTTAAAAGAACAATGCGACGACAGAAACCAGAGAAGTAAAGAACAAAGGTAGCTGCAGATTGGCAGAGTTGCACAGGTCTCCCTCGCAACAGTACGTGTGCTCGTTGTAGCCGTTGAGCTTGTGGGCACCAGCGGCGTGCTGAACAAATTAAAGAGGATAATTTAAAGGGATGGGATCACCAATAATTCTTCACCAAGACTTCTTTTTATTATACATATCGATTCTCCATCTAACAAGGATCGTAAAAGCGTACGAAAGATTGCCCTAAATATGTTACTCATTTCCCGATTTTCGAGATACAGGAACTGTCGGTAGTTTTTCAAAAACGAGGGAATCTCTATAGTTTAGCGACACCGACGGCAATTAACTTAGGTCTTGGGGTGCAAACACGCGGATCAACATCTTGAAACGGATCACCCATCGCTTTAAATAACGCAAAAAGAGTGAACTCACCGGACACGTAGAATTGGCACAATCCCAATAAACCTCAAGTCCACTAGATGGTTTATCCACTTTCTTTATGCACCAAGTACCAGGACAAGTGATCTTTGTGCTCTGAAAGGCAAATACATGTAAATGTTTTCTGTGGGCCCTGGATAAGGCCCTAACTTATGGCCCTGCTTATTCACATGCTAATTGTAAGTAATCCAACGATTTGTGACCAATTACTTGCGCTTTGAAACCGTCGAACGCGGGTCAGATACTCATGAAAATGCTCATCACTACAAGGGTTGATCAAAGTTATAGTTATCAAAAGTTAGTATAGTAATCAAAACTCGTATTTTTATTTTAACATTTCAACTCACATTGTCCGAATGGTGTGTTGAATCATGTTTGTCTTTCCAACATTGAACGGCGAATGAACCGGTAATGACAGTGCAGAATAACAATACGACAACAGACTTCATACTGTAATGCTAAAGTTTAGAATCAATCGCGACAACCAACAACCGGTTTTTGAAACGAACGTTGAATCACTGCGTTTCCATGCATTACATGCAGAATAAAAAATAAACTATAAATCAACCCGCTTAGCTTTTAGCTGAAGTACATACTTAACTTAAGAATACAGTTATCCAAAAGTTCATTTTAAAATCGTTATTTTGTTCATATTTTCATTTCCGAAGAATAGTTACCCGCGGTTGTGCGCTATGGTTATGGGTACCATATTTCCCACATAAATGTTTTTTTTTTAAATAAAAAATTACAACATAACTATATTAATGAGACATTTTCGGTAAATGTGATTCTACATCCGGTGGAACATTTTAGTTTTTATTTAAAATAAAACACTTCCGTTTCAGAAGTTATCGAAGTTGTGCAGTCACCGCCTAATACACACGGTGGGTCAAGTGATAAAGGGATTATGGGCAACACCTAGTTGACGTGATATATATGTGTTTTAAAGCGGTATTGCCCCGTTTTATGAAACGTATGGACACTGCATTCCCATATGCAAATGGATGTAGAAAAGACAGCAGAATAGGCGAACAAATCATCTGAATTCACCGCTTTAAAAGCGGAGGCGCAATCAGGATTACGTGTGTTCGGTTTTATTTATTTACTCGAAAGGCATGCTTAGTCATACAATAAACATGCGTAATAAATTACAAATGTTATTTTTGAAAAAAAAAATGATTGGAATAAAACACCGCTATCAGAAGAGAGACCATGCATGTTTATATTGTTTATTTTAAACGGGACGAGGTTCACAACAATTGTCAATGCGGCACTCTACAGTAATCAAAACTCATAAAGTTTTCACCAAACGATCTTCAGTAACATGTACATGAAATTATTTGTTTGGTGGGTTTTTGGTAAGTGGTTTAAAGGGTGACAGGGCCCAAATTTTTCACAGCGAGGTCATATCCATATCCAGATGAATTCAGCCATTACTATTTCAGATAAAGGAAATTTCAATAATAAGAGCTTGTGGATCAGAAAAATTGCGCGACCCTGTGTAGGTAAAGTAATGAGTCAAATTCCTCTCCACATAATTTTTGCCAATTTTGCAACATTGACACTACGGTAGACAATGCTTAGCTTAGACTACGGTAGTCAATACTGGACGATTTTGGTTAGAAGAAAACTCTACAAAACAAATAGTGAATACTGTAAACTGGTCGATGTCCGGACTAATACAGAAGACCGTGTGGTTTTGCGTAATGACTTTTTTTGATTTATTGTCTGCAAAAGGAAGCGCCACGATGGATATTTTATTACTTTTATGACGGTAGGAAGAGATAAATTTAGACGACACGCACAACACGGTACATGGAAAAGGCGTAATGTAAGGTTTTTGTGATAAGGGAGCGAGGAGAAATCCCGGAAAATAGTATTTTGAGTTAAAGAGAAATGCGGGCCCGTTTTTGAAACACATCGAGAAGACCAGCATTCACATTCTTAAGCAGCTTATGCAAATGAACATAAATTAGAATAAAAAATCGAGCTAAGTTCGAGAAATTATAAATACGTAAGAATTCAGTTCTCCACGATGTGTTTCAAAAACCGGCCGGAATTTCGCTTTAACATGGAACTCTTGAAGGTATGTTGCTAAGAAAAATGCAGCACTCATTGTCAATTTTTGCATCCATTGGGACTGGAAGAACGCTTTTGGCGCTGCAGCTTACAGCAACCGATTAACTGCATTCCAATGCATCACATGCAAATGAGTATGATCAGAATAAAATGTCGACCCCACAATTCGCCCCAACATACTTATCATAAGAACATGGAAACGCTGTGGTCCAGCCTACATTTCAAAAACCCTGATCTTTTCTCTTTTCGGTACTGACCATAGTGTAGGAATGCACAAGAAATAAAATGAAAAACACGCTCAATACACGTCTGTGCGTAGTTCCAACTTGGAGAAGCGGAATTAAAGCATCACCTTAAAACAAAACGTTGTTTGCTCTTGAACTGGGTGAACCGTGCAACCAGATACCAGATCAAAGCAGCACAAGTCTAGTCTTTTGATCCTTAAATATGTGTAAAATCCATTAAAAAGCCATTAAATTTAACGACTTTTCCCTGTTAGTTTGGTTGTAAATCACCAATTATTACTCAGTTACAACCAAACCCTTTTTTATCGAAACCTTTTATCAGCTGCAAAAACGGTCATAAAACTGACAGATGAGCAGAAATGAATGGAATTCACTCTTCAAAAAAAGGAAAAGAAAGCAACACAAAATATATACAAAAATAGTTTATTGTAATTATATATATTTGTGCTTCGAAGAATAAATTGGGGATTTTGGTCGTTTAGGGGTTTAGGCTATCCTATCCCATCGAATAGCACGATTTTGTTTAGCGCAATAAATGGAACTTTGACGTAATAACGAATAGTACGCGGTAAGATTATAAATATGGAAAACTGACCGAACCCTCGAAAAAATACTTAACAAATCTACCTCAATTTAATGGAATTTAATAAAAATTAAAGTTATGATTTTTTTTTAAATTATCGATTCATCCTGAAATATATCTATATGAATATTAATGATTAACTAAAAAAACATGCAGCTGCCAAAAGTTTGCCAGGGAACTTAGTTCTTCAAGCTTAGCGCCATGAACTTAACCAATGCTGAATTTGTGTGTGATTGTTACGAGGACTGTTTTTATTTACTTTCCCCATCCCCAGGCTGGTCCGGCATAACCTCCAATGCCCCACGATAAACCTGCAAAAAAATTAGCATAAGTATCAGCTATAACTTACATCGTTTACAATGAATCTGTCTAAATATCATACATGTCAATTTTGAAAGTTGCCCGCATAACCCGCATTCGTGAACTTAGCGTGACCTCAAGTGCTAACATTGGTAAAGTACTAGAACGTATGCTCTTCTTGCGCGTAAAATGTTAGATTTCTCGTTATCGAGGTTTTCATTCAGTAAATCAGTTACTATGATTGGGAGTAATTAGGAACGCTTCCTTTTCCGCCAACTGCATACTAATTTACTAATCACACAAAAAAAGGCACAACGACAACGTTGGGGAAATCGCGATTCAAAAGGTGTGCGTGGTTCGCGCGAAAAGTGAGTGAAAGGCGTAAAATGCCTGCTTGCGCACCGCACCCACTGCATGGCTGCAACGGGTGTGCCAGATGTGTGCCATGCCCTGCACACCTTTCGCGCAAGCCTGGTTTTCTACGATGTCTCCCACCTGGTCCAAACATCGGCGCGGCAAAGAATTGCGCCAAAGACGTTGAAACAAGACAGAATAAAACAATCAAAAATAGAAAAATCACCGATGACGTCATTTCTTTTGACCTGAACAAAATTGTTTGACTGTGTTAAAGGATCGCAGTCACTTCAAATTCGCCTTTTTACTTCAATTATCCATAAACATGAAAAAGCACCTAGAAAAATACCATTCCGGTGTCAATTTACTGAAAAATTAACCCAGGGAAAGAAATCCCCTCGGTTGCGTTCTAATTACGTACAGTATGACAACGACAACTGAGACAGTAGAGCAGACACTTTCCCTCTTCCCCGGTTTTTCTTTGTTTTGTCATCATTGGCAACCGGCCAAGTCCCGTTGCGATTTAGAAAACACCCCATTTTGTCAAAAATCAGAACTCAACACAAGGGATTTCTTTCCCTGTGATAAATGTTCCGTAAATCGGTATTGGAAAGGTATTTTTCTAAGTATCTTTTTATATTTATTAATAAGTGAAGTAAAAATGCGAATTTGAAGTGACTGCGATCCTTTAAATATATATAAAATATTAAATACCGTAAGTATAGGTGTTTCTTCACAAAAAAAAACACTTTTCGTAGGGCTCAATTTGAACTTACAGGATAACTGTACATACTCAGTACGTTAAATACAAAATACAATGGTTCAAAGTGTATATATAAGAGTTATAGGTATTGGTACCAAACCGGACTCACCTTATTTAAATCGTTATTTAGTTATGTGTGTTACTTTGTGAAAAAATAGCAATCATTTAAGTTTACGTCCTTATATAGGCAGAAAATCTGGTTGTTTTTAACCACAAATCACGCGAAATTTTTGTTTTTCTTTTATGATTTTTTCTTAAAATGTACACAAGAATTGCAAAATCATCGATGTAACGAGAGAAAAAAATGATCATCTTGTCTACAAGTGAATATTTCGAAATTTTTATTTGCCAGACCGATGAAGAAAAAAAATTGCAATTTTATTCACGTGAAATTATTCTTATAATAAAACACTGAAAATTGAAAAAGGTAAATAATGATCGAAAACTGTGAAGCTTTTTCCTGTTAGTCTGTGTACTCATTTATATATATTAATATCAGGCAAAACTGCAAGGATATTTCAATATCTCTATGTCGATTATTAGAGTAATAATAAAAATAATTATTTATTTCTTGCCACGATAAAATGACCGTCCGAATCCGCCATAACCTCCATATGGGAAGCCTCCACCCATGGGCCAATAATCACAACAACAGCAGCCATATTGTCCCATTCCCCAGGGACTATAGCCCATTCCCCAGGGACGGTAGAAACCTGGAAGTTAGACGGTGAGGTTTATGAGATAACTAGCCCTAGCCCGAAGCCGTCCTGGCCCTAGCCCGAAGACGTCGAGCAATTTGTCATCTGCAATTCGTCGCCTACTGCTCAGGACCTCTGCGGAACATGTCATAAGCAAACCTTGAAATTGTACTTTGAACTCCCTTGAACCTCCTCTTGAAGCGTAAAACAATTTTTTTTTAAACTAGGAGATAGTATAAGAATAATCAACTATCACCGCACAAGGTCTTGATGAATTTCATTGTACGAAATTCAGAAACATTGCCTTGGAAATTCCACGTCCGTAATTCCTAAGCGAACCCCAAACAAAAGTAGAATACTTTTGTTTCGTGTGCCTTACCTTACCCAACAGTGCGGAGTAGGCATTCCAAATGGTATTTTATTTTAATCTATAGAATAAGTTAAATCGAAATAACGGCCGGTTCTTGAAACGCATTGTGGGCACCTGCATTCTAAGCAGCTTACAAATGAATATAAATTAGAATAAAAATCGAGCTAGATTTGAGTACTAGCATAAATTCATAAGAGTTCAGTTGCGTTTCAAAAACCGGCCGGTATTTCGCAAATTTACGCAAATAATGCGGCCAAATGTAAGTCGAAAATGTTACCGTATCTACCCCAAATGGGCCAGGCGTCCAGAGATGAAAAGGAAAATACAAAGATGACGAGAACGACATAAAGAAGCTTCATTATATTGACAATCACATATTCATAATATCGAACTCTATGTTAGAAAGTTCCTTATTTATACCTCTCATGTAACTGCCCTACTACCATGCACTTCCAAGTTATTCAGCGAAATTCGAAACTTTAAACTTAAACCGGACCTTCTACGCGTTTACACTTTGCTGTCCTGCAGTTTTACCTGTTTATTATTCTAAAAAAAAATATTGAGAAATATCTCCGTTTGTTAAATGTTAGTCAATAAACTACAACAATATAATGCAAACATTTGTCTGATAAACAATTTGGCGAAAAGGGACAACTCATCCTGTACTTTCAACGCATTGTACAAGCAAGAAAAGAGACTTTCTAAACACCATAAAAAATGTTAAACACAGTAACAGTAGCAAGAGTAAATGCTCTTTTCACATACAATTTTCACTATCGGAATCCTGTGGATAGTTGGAGAATACTCCAAGGAAAGGTCACTGTTTGTTTTTCGTATTCTTTAGTTTAGCTGTTTAGCGGGTCAGGCAGTCAGGCTCCTGGAATAATTCCCCGAAAAATTATCAAATTGAGTAAACTCATAAAAGTTGATCTCCCGATGATATCGGCGAATGGCTACATAATACATGGGATATTCAGGGTGTCAGAAAATGTCTTGGGATGTCATAATATATGAGATATTCAGAGTGTCAGAAAATGTCTTGGGATGTCATAATACTTGAGATATTCAGGGTGCCAGCAAATGTCTTGGGATGTCAGCTATGGTCCATGGATGTGTCGGGATCTAAAGCCGAATATGCAACACAGTTTTCTGAAAACTCGCATCTCATAATTAATTCAGTAAAGCTTGCAAATTGTATATAAAAGTTTTAAATTGGTTTTTTTATCACATTTTATGTGTGTTTTGTTTCATGTGTGCAACGTGAGCCTTTCAACCATATGGTTGTTTTGTGGAAAAGCAACACTTGCAAAGAGGTATCACAGCAACAGGAACGTCTATCAATCACTTTAAAGAATATGTATATGTTGTCTTTGTTCCGCATTTTTGCACAACGACATGTGTTTTGGAACGACTATACGTAGGATATAGGGATTAGATATAGTCTGCAGACATGGTCCAAATCTTTCCTAGCATGATACACATGTCATACTATCTTCATACTATCATCCCCGGAAATGATCTTACAAATCTTGATCCTGATTTAGACATATACCTTTCTGCGGTCTTATGCATTTTGGTTGCAAATGAAAAATTGGGGTTTTGGTCGATTTTTTTCACAAAGGTTCTGCGGCCTACGTTATTGGACCAAATCATATTAATCATCATATTTTCTAGTTTATGTTATTTTTTGTTGGCTTAACTTGACAAAGCTTGCGCGATACATTTTTTATGTTCGTAACAAATGTTATGTTATATGTTATAATATTCTTTTGCTCTTCAAGTAACTTAATTTTAAGAATTTTGTCGTACAGGCTGCGATTATTGGCTGTTATCAGTAGTTGGTAAAGTGGAATATAAATAGAATCTTATAAATTGAATTCTGAGTATTATTTAATCCAGAAGATCGTTGATGTTTACTTCTTTCTCCGAAAGGAAACCCGTCTCCTCTAATTGAATGCATAAACAAATGACCAATTACCAAGTAATCAGAGGCAAAATCTAAGAAACCAATCCGCAAACAAAGAGAACATTTCATTTAAAGCGTTACTGCACATGGTATTTTCTTATATGTTAGAAATATATAGATGGTGCAGAATTTGCATGCATATGATGAAATAACCAGCGTTTCAAAATCACCCGCCATTCCGCTTTATAAATCTGAATTTTGAAAGGCTTACAATTAGTTATTGCCTGTTAATAGTTGAACACTATGATAAGGAGACCTTTTTTTTTGCAATAGTTTTCTTGTTTGTTTTCATCAACTAAAACTTTGTTTTCAGAGTTATTTAAAGATTCCAGCACTCATGCATGACCCTTTTGTGCTTGAAAACAACTTGCTTTTGTTAGTATCTAGAACAACAATAGACAATAGAGTCATTTCGCAAACCCATAGCTACTAAAGAAAGCATTGAATGCTTGCTTCCGCAACGATATTATTATTTTTTTTATTCAAGTGTTAAAACGAAATACCGGCCGGTTTTCGAAACATATCTCAAGTACTTGCATTCCTATACATTTATGCGAAGTGTTGTCTAGTTGGGGTCTAGTTTTATTCTAATTTTTGCTCATTTGCATATACTGCATAACTGCATAAGGAAGCAGGTGTACGCAATGCGTTTCAAAAACCGGCTGGTATTTTGCTTTAATAACAGGCTTATCTTCAGAGATTTTCAGAAAAATAACTTTTCAAAGAACGGTTGATATCATAGATCTGTTAAAATTTTGGCCACAAAAACGTCCGTTGGCTGGCCTAGCTGATAAAGTTAATCGCATTGATAATCATGATATTAATTAATTCGATTTATTAAAGATTAATAAATTACGAATGGTCCAAAGTTGGCCATCTACAGAAAGTACCTGCATTTCATGAGTCGGCAGTTTTCTGACTTTTTAACAATCATAACGCATCTAGATCTAAAGTGCAAAGGTTTACTATACTTACACTACCTTATATTTATGATACCTCCCTTCGCCAAGATAGTTTCCAGTAGTAAGATTATTGAATGTTGGTCCTGAACAAAAAATATCGGAATCCCAGACTCAGACATCTCCCACACTTTCAACAATTTCCTTACCAAATTTTGGCTTCACCAATTATTCACCAATCCCCTCGTTTTGGACACCTTGACACCTTTACCTTCTGAAGCATTTCCCTATTTTCAGAGAGAAAACTGCTTCGGTACATATCATTACTGGATTTTTGAGCCAAATTGCTAGCTTCCATTTCATTGTTAGCTAAAGCTAACAATGAAATGGACTACTACTGGACTACACAATACCAACAATAGTTTTTTCTGACTGGTGTCCATGCCCAATCATGAAAAAAATCCTCATAACAGTTGCCCGAGCTTACAAAAGTTGTCCACAGTTGCTTATGGTTGTCCGCATTTGTCCGTTGTGTTTCCAGTTGTCCATGGTGGTCCAGTGTTGTCCTTTTAGGTTTTATCCAATATGCCCGAAACATGTTCAAGTAAGGTCTCATTTCTAAAGTTCACAATCAGAATTGCTTTTCTGAGTATGAATTTCCGGCAGTTATTCGTTGTCTGAGGCTCTGGGGTGGACGTTGGAGTCCCATTTATGTACGGTTGAATAATTTGTGCGATATTTGCATGTCATACTCACTTCCTGAAATACTCGATTCTATTTCCTCTTTCAACAATAAGGCACAATAGGTACATCTGAAATTCAAACTGTAAACAGGAATTTAATTTGCCCGTTTTTTATTACAATTATAAAATCTGTTATTTTTGAATTTTTCTTGATTTTTTTTATTGATCGCTGCGGAATGTGTTATTTGAGCTGGAGGAGCAGGTCGACACAAAATAAAATAATAGTAAATCCGGTATGTTCGCAATAATCTTCATTTTAGAAAGTTGTGAAGCTAATTCAAAAATACAACAAATATGGATTATGCTTTACAATGGATAACTTTTATCGGTTTTATTCTTGTGCTCTTCTATTTCTATTCATTCCAGAATGACTCAATAAAATGTTTAGTGTCCAAAACTTTTGCGTTTATCAAACAAGTTGTAAGTCCTCGCTGTCGGTATAGTAAGTAGACTTAGTGGACATTTTACACCACGATGCGTTTCAGAAACCGGCCGGTATTTCGCTTTAAATTCTTGTTGTGATAAACTGCCAAAGTGTCGCTTTTCGCAATTGCCCCTTTGAGATGTAACGGAAATTTGATTTATTTTGTTTTTTGCACATTTTCACGCGTTCTTTTCCTCTGTTCAAGTGTTTTTGGCATATTTCATTTGTTAGAGGAAAGATTATTATGTTTTTCTTCAACTTTGCGGACTTATCCTTAACCTTCAAAAACAACCCTAAGTCCCAAAACTACGAATAAACACGGAAAAAGCAATTGAATGGGTTCTCTATTGATAAAATGGCAAGAAGTAATGTATGAACCCATTATAGACCACTTTTTGCTTTTCGAGTACACGCCCAGGGTAAACAAGTAAATGAAAATAATAATCTAAGAACATGATTTATCTACATCATGCTACTGGACCTATTTTGAAGGTATTTTGTAGTTTACAATAAATAAAACAACCATATGTTGGACCATCTATGCCTTTATATTTGTTGTTTTCCCTCGGATTACTTTTCCATAATTAATGGACTTGGCTTGCAAACATGTATTATTTTTAAGCCTTGCTTTTGTGATTTGATAATTTTTTTTACAAAGTGGATTTCCCGCATTTCGAGCAGCTAGATTCATATCATATGCACATATGACATGCAAAACAAAGCATATATTCTGGAATTAATTTAATCAGCTTTCTTGTCAATCCCGCAACGCTAGGCACTAATAAATTTATTATCGGGATATTTTATTTTGCTCAGCTTATTCTAGTTCTAGGTTTTGAATAGGATATGCAAAAGCACGTAGTAGAATATCTACTTTCACAATGTATATATCGTATTATATAAAGAAGAAGAGTTTACTTTTTTGTTTGCGGAACGAAACGGAATTCTACGTTTCAGGCTTTTGGTATAAGTAGTCCCTTTTCGAACTCCAAAATAAGCGCAATCGAATTGTATTACATGAACTTGGAAGATACGTTTCAGTCGTTTCATGATATAAGTATGCTAGTACGCAGTATAATAATTTCAGTAGAATCGCCTGAGTAGTCGCCTCAGGCGGTCATAGCCGTCTGGTCTGGTATTTTCCTGCACAAACATTTGACCCAGCTGCATGACAGAAAAGTGGCGCCGCGACAGGCTCGCACACCGTTTTCAGCGCGAGTATGCCTTCGCGCATCTCTGTTCTTACCATCACCGCTCCGCACATCCAATGCGATTTTCTACCGTTATTTCTATTGTTTATACGCCAAATTTCGTTGAAAATTTGGCATTTTCTACAAAACGAATTTCATATTCTAATTTTTGATTTCTTGCGCACGCCCTCAGGATTAATGTATGCGAATGAATTCATCGTTCTTTTCTATACAATTTATCTCTCTTTTTTTCTTTCCTTTTTTCCTTTTTTCCTTGACGACTTCCTCGTATTCCTTGCAAGACAAGTAAGAAACCAATATAAATGACAAGATTAGGTTTAATTGGTTTAGTTCTGAGGCCATTGGTTACGTAAGTACATAAGTCAGGAAATAGATAAGTAGAGGAATTATGCAGAGGTAAATGCCTTTTGTTCGACGTTTAGAATAATAAACAAGTGTGGGTGGAGGTGACCTTAAAATGTTTGTTTATTTGTACGGATTCACTAATTAAAGGGATGGGTTCACTACAAAATCGCCTTGTTTTTTTTGCTTTAGTTTGATTGTACAAAGGAAAACTTAAACGAAGAGCATAAAAATATTCCTTGAATTATTCCCTAGGGAAGATATTAGGTAAAAAAAGGTGAGTATTGATCTTTTTCCGATAAAGTTGTACTGCAAGATAAACTAAGGAAGCTAAGAGATATGGCTGAAACACACTGTTTTGAGCAAAATAAACTGTAGTCTTCATCGTTTATTTCACATAAAACAATGAAAAAACAGTGTGTTTCAGCCATATATCTTAGCTTCCTTAGTTTATCTTGCAGTACAACTTTATCGGAAAATAATCAATACTCACCTTTTTTACCTAATATCTGCCCTAGGGAATAATTCAAGGAATATTTTTTATGCTCTTTGTTTAAGTTTTCCTTTGTACAATCAAAGTAAAGCATAAAAACAAGGTGATTTTGTAGTGAACCCATCCCTTTAATAAGATAAGGTAATGTTTAGCGGGCTTCTACTTTTGTGTGATAAGGGCAACAGTGATAAAGCATCGTGTGAATAATTATTATTCAAACAATCTATATTCAAAATAATAGTAATTCGATCATGTAGTATTGAAAACGAACTAATAGCTGAAACCACGGAAAACCCGTCGTTGGCCCGTCACCAAATGATTATACCGTTAAAAAAATCTGGTGACTGGTTCGAGACTGTTTCGTGACCATTTGGTGACCAGTTGATGACTGTTTTCGATGAGACTTGGTCACCACATGGTCACGAAGTGGTGACCTAACGAAAAAACAGTGTACCGTCACCAAATGGGTTCGCCCAGTTCCTATTTAATAAAACTATTTACTGTTCCCCTTACTTATTGTCTCATTGTTAGAGTTTCTATGTTTGAATGCAGACCTGCAAAGAATGTGTTTTATTTTGCCAGTAAACGTTATGTTTCTCTCTTTTCTAAAACATTGCATGTAGAATACGTGCTATTATAGTTCAGTTAAAAGGTAATATTATTGTAAATAAAACTCCAACACATATGTGTAGGACATAAAACATAACTCTATCAGTCAATATTCCTATACTACTATGCTATGCACATCTGTATTTTAGTTTTGTTTTACGTTACCTTACTGTTGGCTTTATTACTATTTGTATTCATTCAAACTTGTTTAATTCAATTTCTACCCGATGTGTTTTGTCTTTCAAAGTGATAATACATTTGTGGTGCGCAGCGCTGAAGAAAAGGTTCGCCTCTCTCGCCTGGTTCTTGCGAGTTTTCTGAATATTCAGAGAAGATAGGGCGAAGTCGCCATGCTTTTTCGCCCAGTCTTCGCGCCGTGCACCAACCGATTTCATCAGTATTTACTAGTTTACTTGCTAACAAACATGTTCAATATCCCATGCATATTGAAAAGTTGATCGTTCCCAAAAAGACTTGCTATATCCCGGGGATTAGTCCTATTTCCCGGGGATCTATTCCCCATTCCTCCCGATTAAAAACGAGAGAAGAGCCCTGCCCTGGGCCCGCTTCCCCACTTAAATCCCCACCCCAAAGGCCATTTATGGCCAAACGGCAAATGGTATATGTGGCCGATTAACAGACAAGCCCCTGACGCTTCCTATGAACTCACTCTACAAAGTATTCTATGTTCTATGTATTCTAAAATGACGTGATAAAGTTCAAACCTGAAACTTTGAAATAATCATGGCCCATCTATATTGCTGTATGATACTTCTTGTCATTGCTAGACCTTCATTAGGCACAATTTTTTGGAATAAGCAAAAATGCCTATAAACTGTTTGGAGTTGAATGAACGCATTTTCTTGGTATAATTTCTAAATAGGATATTGATTTCTTACCTGAATGCTTTAAATTAGTGATGTCACTTGGTTAGTTACTAAACGTGTTGCTTTGACTTAAGTGCACTAATACGTAATAGTATTAAGCATGGGCGCGTATCTTACTGGATATTAGATGTCCCACTCTTCAGTATGACAAATGCTTCGTCTTGTAGTTTTAATTCTGCGGCAACGTAAGTAAAATTTTACCAGGATAATTATGTTACCTTCGTACGATATGATGTATGTATGTATGTGCAACCAACTTTAACATTTAAATATAAATATGGACAATGATAATGCTGGAACGTAAAGCACCTCACACAATTCTTATGTTGTCACGTACAATTGCTAGTTATTTATCGTTTCCTTTTAATTTTTTCGATTCCGTTTAAGTTTTTCTCTTATCTTAAATTCTTTTATTTATTTACTTTTATCTTTTTTTCATTTAATATCTATTAGTTCACAGTCGTTTTGTATGTCTGTATGTGCAACCAACTTTAACAGAGACCAATAAACTCTTCATCATAGTAAGTTGAGTTCTCCAAGGCTCAAGATCAAATCCTAATTACCATAAATTATTTTATTCTTTGTATGAAATTAATACTCTTTTCTATTTAAAGAATAAATTGCGCTTTTCCTATTAACAACCGGATTACGGGAACTTCCGTTAATTTATTGCCATTGCGACTACTACGGACTACGGATTAAATTCATATGCAATTTATTTTATTTCCGCTCTCCACATAACTTCATTAATTGGACAACGACGAGTGTAATGCATTAAATTAAAAGTTAACTAAACCTAAAGCTGATATAAAATCAAGTTGTTCACTTAAAGGATCAGGCCCACATACAAAAGGTTTTCCCCAATTTGTTGTAACAATAACTAGTTGTGGACCTTCTTTTGCTAATAAATCACCCGAATTTGTATATTATGCAAAACGATTTTCACAGCCACATTTTAGTAATCCGGGAGTCTTATCATAGAATAATTGGGGAAAACTTTTTATACGTGGGCCTGAGCCTTTAGCAAATATTTGATAGGTAAAAAAGTCATATAGCTAAAGTAAGTATACGTCACACCTTTTAGCTCCTCCCTCAATATCGCTTGTGATTTGCTTTTTAAACGAAAATTTCAAAGCTCATATGTTCAGACTAAAAGTTGCCTAGCAATTTGCATCCGGCATACCTTTCAAAGCCGGCTTGGGATTCACAAAAGTTCACTCATTTTTACAGGGAAACCCTCAATTTCAGACGATTTTGAAAAACAAATTTTGCAATTGTCTCCTATTTAATTACATTTACAGTAATTGCAAAAAAAAATCCTACGAGTAACGTAATGTTTTGTCTTAAAAAAAAATTTTTTGGGCTTCGCTTTTAGAAAGGATTTAGGTGGGCGTCATTGGATAAAAAGGTTGTCAGATGCAGAAATAAATCCCAGTGACTTTTAGAAAGATTAATGTTTTAATACTTGAGATAATATTTTATTATTAGAAGATTCATAAAGGGTTAGGGCAAAAATGTCAGAGAGGATTGCTAACCAAGTCGATACTAAAAGGAAAATTTGTAATCACTCACGTTTTTCATACGACACTAGATTTCGTGCAACTACATTTAGACGTTTTTTAAAGCGGCATAACAACCGTTTTTTGAAGCGTATGTTGGGCGATGTATTCTTGGGTTGTGCATGCAAGTGACTGTGCGATTTTTTATTCTAATTATAATCATTTGCTTACAATATATTGAAATGCAGTTGCATAATATACGTTTCAAAACCTCGGCCGCTAAATCGCAATAGAACCGCAATCGGTTAGAATCGCAGACAGATAAATGCACAAATGGGGCTACTTAACCTTATCAATGTAGTAATGTTTATTCTTCAAAGAATTGACACTACGCCATTCATACATTTTATAAATTTCATTATCAGTTAAGCGTAAACCTTTTCAATAAACACATTGACGTTACTTAGAAAAATAGTAAATTTATCAGGAAATCGGGAAATCACACATTTTTCGCCTTTGAATCGTGATTTTTCTCATAAAACTTTTTTTGTATAACGTTTCTGATTCTAAGTACATATGAACTCATGTGTTATGTAGTTATGTAGTTATTAAGGAATTCCAGTAACTAAGTTATAAGTCACATCATATTGATCCTATCATAGGCTGCCCATTCTGGCTTCAGGGCTTTTCTGATCAGTTTGATAAGTTTACATCGGCTTCTTAGGTAAATCAACTACAACTGATGATGATAGTAAATGGTCATTGTCAGACCTCAGACGCACGTAAAAATTATTCTTAATTTTTTTGTTGCTATGTGCTCTGTTGTTTGAGCTATATGTTATGGGTTATATATGTACGGCGATTTTCCCAGTGCTGATTAATTAACTGTGGGGTAACCGGGTATAAGGTATAAGCGTCTGAATCTTTAAATTGTAAACTATTCAACTTCTAATTATTATTTCAGCAATTAAATTTTTAAAATCACATTTCAATGGTCACATGATTCCAACGATGATTGCCTGTTAACATTTTAACAGGAAACCCTATGAAATGTGTGATTCGAATTTACGCAGAACATTCAGAAAATGGGCTTATTGGAGAAGACACCCTCCATACATCCCCCGTGCATCCGTACATCTTTTACATCCCCGTACATCCCGTCGGGAGGCCGTACATCTTCGTGCACCCCCGTACATCCCCGTACATCCCGTCGCAATACTGTACACCCTCATACATCCCATAGCAATACGGTACACCCTCATACATCCCGTGAGGTATACGTACACCCTCATACATCCCGTGGGGTATACGTACATCCTCGTACACATCACTTTACACATTTTTTTGAACACCATGATTTTAAGGATGCATTTGCAAATAGAAAATGTGCAAAAAGTAGTGAATGGTGTGACTTAATATCGAATGAAAATTGTAAAAAAAAGCATTAACTGTTTCACTGAGAATACCTATGCTCCAATTTTATCAATGTCCAATAAAAACAACCATGTTCATTTTCATAATCATAGCCTTCGCTCATCACTTCACAACCCCGTTACCACCTAACACCTGTTTTCTGCATCTTCAATTCAATATATATATTTATATATTCAGATATACAGAGAAACTATCACCGCCAAGTATCATAGTCTGTACAGGTAAGGATACGGAGAAAATGACACCCTGGACCAATGCCAAATGGAGCACACATACGAACATAAGAGCAAATTGAATGTTGGTGTTGTTAGAACACGCAATAAATTATTTGAGGTGTTTATTTTAGATTATTACGCATTTGGTAATTTGTGCTAACCACAGTTTCTCTCCATTTGGCATTGGGCCAGCTTGTCACTTGGCTATTGTCCAAGATGCACCCTACCCCTGTACCCCTACCATCTGCGTCTTCCATCAGCGTCCGCACCATCAAAGTGTCCCGTCGGATGTCATAGAGAATCAATATCCAGCCAAGTATATCACCAATCACCACCCCATAGCCTGTTCCGATAAGGGTACAAAGAGAGGCGCAGAGGGTAGGGGTATAGGGGTAGGGAACATCTTGGACAATAGCCAAGTGACAAGCTGGTCCAATGCCAAATGAAGAGAAACTCTGGTTAGCACAAATTACCAAATGCGCAATCTAAAATAAACAACTCAAATAATTTATTGCGTGTTCTAACAACACCAACATTCAATTTGCTCTTATGTTTCGTTTGAAAATGTCGTATCTGTGCTCCATTTGGCATTGGTCCAGGGAGTCATTTTCTCCGTATCCTTACCTGTACAGACTATGATACTTGGCGGTGATAGTTTCTCTGTATATCTGAATATATAAATATATATATTGAATTGAAGATGCAGAAAACAGGTGTTAGGTGGTAACGGGGTTGTGAAGTGATGAGCGAAGGCTATGATTATGAAAATGAACATGGTTGTTTTATTGGGACATTGATAAAATTGGAGCATAGGGTATTCTCAGTGAAACAGTTAATGCTTTTTTTTTACAATTTTCATTCGATATTAAGTCACACCATTCACTATATTTTGCACATTTTCTAGTGCAAAATGCATCCTTAAAATCATGGTGTTCAAAAAAATGTGTAAAGTGATGTACGAGGATGTACGTATACCCCACGGGATGTATGAGCTTGTACGTATACCTCACGGGATGTATGAGGGTGTACCGTATTGCTATGGGATGTATGAGGGTGTACAGTATTGCGACGGGATGTACGGGGGTGCACGAAGATGTACGGCCTCCCGACCCGACGGGATGTACAGGGGTGTACAAAGATGTACGGATGCACGGGGGATGTATGGAGGGTGTCTTCTCCAATAAGCGTTTAAATTTGCAGTCTGTGTCCGATTTCGTATTATTTCTCGTGTACTATCATAATCGTAAAGACTCAATTTTCACTTAGAAAGATTGCCAATGTTGTACTTTCATGCAATCATTTTGCAATGTAAACACCCACATTATGGGAATCCTATAGCCATTTTTTTTTGCGAAATCTGTAAGCTTTATGTCGTCACTACTTGTTTGTTACACAGATTAATTACTTATATTAGATACGAATGTTGATAATGTTTATTACATCTTAGGATATTATAGAATCATTGTGTGCAAGTTTTTCCCAGTTTTTGGGAAATCTGTTAGCTCTATGTCATCATTACAAACGTTGGTGCAAAATGTGGGTGCTTTTGTAGTATAAGGATAAGAATTTAAGAATTCCTTCTTTTTTTAAATAAATAAATGCAAGATTATCTATTATCGAGTCGTTATCCCATCAATGTCTGCGCTTTTTTATTTGCTGGTAGACACTGATGCAAATTTCCCTTTGAACGTCAATTTTAATTCCTTTAAAATAAAGGCTCTGAAAGGATTACTTGTCTCTTTAAATTTCCTTAAAATTTGGAATTTGGAGGTTTTAAACACTCTGACTGTCTATGCTCCACAAATTTGACAAATATGATCACCGGGTTCGTGCCAATGACATGACATTACTACTGTAAACTTGCAATTTAGTATTGTTAACTTAACTTCAGTGTTGTAAACTAATAGTCATACTAATTCCGTCATTTTTCCTTGATCTCTCTATTTTCGGGTTCCGATGGCGCTTGAGCCTTTGATTTTGCCTGGGCCTTAATTTGCATTTCCTGTATTATATTTCAGTTAACCGTGGCTTCCTCACTCGAACGCACCATGTATCCAACCGAGAAAGAATACACGGTCGTTGGATCGGAATTCTTCTCTTCCGATACACTTTTTGCCGTGTTGATACCACTCGTCACGATGTTTTGTCTCCTAGCGCTTGGTAAGTATTACTGTAGTTTGGACGGGCGTCGGATGGCGCGGTCCGTTTCGTGTTTGGTCCAAACAAAGCAATTCCTAACAATCGTAACTACCTATTCTTAGCCGAGCACTATGCCCATTTGCCAATTCCACTATCCAATTCTATACAACCTTCTTACCCGGCAGCTTATGTCCCTGGGCCCGGGCCCTATAGAGGCCAATTGGCGGGCCACACGAAAGCCGTAAAATTTGACTAATTTACATGCATAATTCTTGGAAACGGCGACAAGGCAACCTATGCTATTAGCGGGAATGCTTTGCCGCACAAATGTCAATAAACACACTTACAAACGGAACAAATATTATTATGACAAAAAAATACACTGAGGTTCCGGAAAATGGAATTTTCGTAGATTGTGATGCCCGTAGAATTGTGTGCTAACAACAAGAAGGTCTACCGGTGTATGTGTACTATATCTAACCCCACCGCACTTTTCGCGCAGGGGTACATTAAATTTTAACAATACTACACAGGAAACGGAGGAACCCATTTGGAGACGGTTCCCGGTTTTTTTCGTGAGCCAAACCTGCCAAACCATTTGGTGACCACTTGGCGAGTCGTGACCAAGTTCTCTCGAAAACCATCGTCAGAGTGGTCACCAAATGGTCGGTGCTCGGTCTGAGCAATCATTCCGTTTTTCTGTGTAATACTAGTATTTTTCAGCGATCGCTGCAATTCACGGCTGTCGACGTCTTTGTAATCGGAACGAAGAAGAAACTTCATTTTACGAGGGCGAGGTGAGTCTCAAACATTGAATTCTTTTACGAAACACAAAGTATTTTAGCTTGTTTGGGTCCTTTCCCCCGCTGTTTACCCTGTAAAAAAACCATATAATCAGCACCGTTTGACCCGATAAGTTATGCTGCTAACAATAAGTGATAAGTAATCGATTGACTGATATATTGATTATTGCCTAGATTGATCAAGTCACATTCAGTCCGTTCAGGTCAACGGTCATGTGATCCTCCGCCCAGTTACGCCTTCGCCGGAGAGTTTTCGTCGAAATTCCGCCCAAGCCCAGTACCGAGTTCTAATCCAAAGCAAATTCGAGAAGGAATTTGGATGCAATAAGACCGATTCGCTCTTGATTCCTCCTGTATGACAAGCAGAGATTCGGAGATTGTACAAATACTCCAGAAGTCAGAATCCGTGAGATACTATCAAATCATGAAAAGTGATAATTCAACCCTCACCTTGACTGAGTAAGGCAGTGGCAGTGAAGATAGAAGAGTAAATCATTTCCCTAAAACTGTCAAGTAAGTCATTACTAACTATACCTATGAAATGAGATTGAGACCCAAAAACGAACGACCATAGCTAGGAACATGAACATGAGAAAGTGCTATAATGTAACATCCTATTGTAAGCTCCGCGTCCAAGTTCACAATCGCAGCCACCTGGTCGGATAATTCCTCACACGAAAGGCGCGGCCGGTGTTCGCGCACCCCTGGCGCCCTAACCGCGCACCATGACGGGGCGCTCCGCGTACCTGGGGGGGGGCCTAATTTGAGCACGATTCACGTTGTAGCCCTCCCCACAAACCCTAAACATATTCCGCACTAATTGCAAGGCTCGGAATTATTTTGATTACAACTAGGTCCAATTAATTAACGTACAAGAATTTTCCTCCCTGCCAGTCTATTCCACATTTTCATATAAATATGAATATTTACATTTGATAATAATTATTTACCCCATTGTGCAAGTTTTCCCCCAAATCCAATAAATTAATAATACCCACGACGGTTACATCTCCTCCATTTACGTGTATGAATCAAGTACGAGTTTTCTTCTTTACTATTCATTTTGCATTTTTGTTATTCTTCTACAATAATATCTGATTGTACAACATAATATATACAGTTTATTGTTTACCATATGTCTGCAGTTGTGCAATATGCAAATCTGCACAATAGATTATATTTTATTATTTAATCCTTGTAATCTATACATAGGTCCATACTGCAAACAATATTGAAAAATATTATGCAGTACTAATACTCTGACGTCCATACCCAGACATTTTGTGAAATATTTGCAAAACATTGCTAACCGCGTCCCCCATGTAGTTTAGAAGGTCCCTATTCAGTTATTGTTATGTTCATTGTCCCCTGTCCGAAATGAAATTATTCAATAAAAAAGTGAATACATCGGTTTATTCTGGAGATCGATAAAACGCATCAAACAAGGAAATCGCAGAAACGTGAAAATAAGAATAGCACAGAAACGAACATCTCAAAAATTATTGAGGTAAGTTGTGATTACCAAGACAAACAAATAGATTGAACAAAATGGTTTACGTAAGACATCACTCACAACCGTATTATATGCTAGCAATGTGACATCACCAAGAAAGAATGACAACAATATACAGTACTGGCAATAATAAAATACTGTCATACAGCTACATAATGTCACCAAGTACATACATACGTTAATACTAATGGAGAACAACGAATACTGAATACTACAGGTGCTCTTTCATCTCTCACCAACATCCAATGTACAAATACTTCGACTGAAGAACAGTCCTAGCTTTAACCTTTAACCTTTAACGCTACATCAACAAAATTCCATATTTCACTGACGTTCTCATGTAAGAAGCTCATCCTGCAGACAACGAAAAATAAATCTCTCAATATTCGTCACTAGGCATAGGCATACTGTAGTAAGATGGACATGTAAATGGACAGCACTTACTAGGAATCCTGTAATATGTCCCAAAATACTCAATCCTAAATATTCACTTGCTCAGCATACTGTAGTCTTCACGTCTCCGATTTCCCTCCTCAAATTGTACACGAATGATTTCCGAAAATTCGCTTCTGAAAAAATGCAAATCAAACGTTTTAAAACAGAAAGTAAAAAAGTAAAGACCCAATAAGTAAAGACTACAAACATCAAAGTACAGACTCACAGACTATAAACTACAAACCTGTTCAGGAAGTCATAAGCCAAGATGAGGAAAGCCTTGCTATGCCTGTCGAGGGTCGGATAATTGGCCAGAAAGAGATCATGACCCATCTCCAATCCCATTCCAAAGTCACATTCGTCAGTGCCCATCTGACAGAAAACATGAAAAGTTAGAAGAGTAACCTTAAACTTTGCGCCGTAAGCGAGTGAGTGTTGAAAAGTTCGAAGAACATGATTTAGATGGCGGAGTCTGGTATGAAAACTCAAATCAAGCGCCACAGATATATCTTAATTACTACTGAAAATTACCCATCTTCGCAGGTACGATTGTACTTTACTCAATTTTGCTTTGCATAACTACGCCGTACGCGTACGCCCGCCCGCGACTGTGATACACGCCTACACACTATCAAAAGGAAGTGCAATACGTAATAAGCATAAAGATAAACCAAAAGAATACCAAATCAACGTCCAAACGCAAACCTGGACATATGAAAAGATCCCTCGCAAAGTGCACATCTTGGCCTCTCTCAGCTCTTCATCATCAGTGTTTCCAATCAAATTCAGCAGCTTTTTGAGTGAAGCTGAAACAAAAACGACAGTAAATCATGATTAACAAAGAAATGTCTGGAACTATGTTTATGGATACAAAACACCACATGTTAGTACACTCCGTACAGTGTTAGGGCATTCTCAATTCTCACTGACAGCACACGATAACTCCATGTGTATGTGCCATTTTCGTTTCATCAAACATTAACACCATATATAAGAATCGTGACCTTTTAAATCTAGATTTTTCTTCCCTTTTCAAATCATTCCCCCCTTGTTTTTTTTGATTTCCGTACGCACATTTTAATAATAAGACTTGCACTATAAGTTTAATAACTGGCCCTTTCTAACTTCTAACTACGCATCACCCATGACAATTTGTTACAATAAGCTCCCAGAGATCCACAATTGCAGTTATAATCTTGCGTGGATGCACTTTATTCCTAAGTAAGCTACAACAAACGATCCACTTTATACTTAAGCTACTACAATTTGAGATTCTAGGGTTTGAGGTTACTGTAATGATGTCTTGATCTTCATCCGTTTCCACGGATTCGGCTGATATAAAGTGCTGATTTATCCTAACATGTTACGCTTCAGTAGGATCGACAGTCTACAGTATGCCGGGTCACACCTCACACCACGTCCCAATATTATCTCACCACACAACACGTCTAAATTTTGCATATACATAAACATAAACGGGTATTAAATAATTAACATGCAAAAGAGATCAAAGGATAAAGATTATCGTCGTACAAAACGTGCAACAAAATCCAATAAGATTCTTTTATGTTCGAAAGGGTACACTCCAATTACACAATAAAGAGATTCGACAAAATCTTGGCACCCATTTTATCACTAGCTTTTGGTCAGATTCTATATCTTGAGTTCGATGATTGAAACACTATCCGTAATTTACGTAACGTAAATAATTAAGTTTGGAGACAGAAAGAGATGAATACGCCTCTACCGTACCCTAAGCCTAGCCAAGCATATGTTAATCACGTCTTTCAAAACCAGCCAAAATATCATTAAACATCCGATAAACTGCAACTCCTATCTTACACAACTTTTCTCTTTATCACAAAGTCTCCACTGTCCACTAACAATTCAGATTCACAAATCACCAAAGCTAAAGACCTCTAATCTTTCGAAATGTCTTGTTTCCAAAAATACAACCATATTTTAATTAATAAATCGGACACCCGCTGTGAGATTAGGAAATTGACCGAGTGAGACAAAAAACCAAGCGGCCATTGCTAAACAACGCACCCAAATAGGGATCATACGAGCTTAAAAGTCACAGTGATAATTGCATTATTCGCTGACTCTGGGCTAAAAACGCTTCCGTTAATCTGCAGGGAAACAAAATTATATTCGGCAAATCCCCAGTTTGCACACCGATACAACTAAACTAGATAAGCTGCAAATAATGCAAAGGAGAGGGGCAAAAAATGGAGGACGGCATTTAAATAAAAGCAAGAGCAAAGGTTCGCCTCTTCTTTTATATTTAAATATTTAAAAAGGGAAATCCAAGTAAATGTCAATCCAAAAGTGACCGCGATTATCAATCTTTGTTAGTTTTTTCTTAACTCTTTGAGTAGGGGTTAATATAACGATACGACCAAAAAAATGAGATAAGAACAAAGAGCGGCACATGGTATTGGTAAACAAATTCAACAAAGTTTATGAAAGAAAATAGATCGAGAAATTTCTAGGGAATACAAAATTAATTAAATATTTTCACAAAATACAATAGTTAGGAATATGTAAAAGAAAAAGTTGCGAATTAAACGTAGATTATAAATTAGGGTACCTCGTGGAAAACCTAACTGCATTGATATTCGCGGACACTCAACAAGTGCACTACAAAATTACTGGAATACAGTACCCCACTGACTCACGTGACCTTAGGTGAGATACTGTAAGTTCTCTAAGCGATGCTCACCTGGATTCTCCGGAATAGGACGATATCCGACATCGTTGACCACATTCACACGAATCCTGGGACCATTTGTGCCGTGAATGGGGGAACCGATCTGACAAGGAAAGGGCTCACTTTGATAGGAAAGATATATACTATCTTAGCTAGTGATAACAATCATCAATCAAGCAGCATATGTATCAAATTATCAGGAAAGAATGTTAACTACAAGAGTTTCTCGAACAGACTACGGCAGTTGGGGAAACCGGACACTCCAAAATATGAGCTAACGAGAACAAAAAAAACGGGAAAATCGAAAGAAAAGCACAAATTGCCTACCGCCTCTCGCCTTCTTCTAGCAATAACCTTCTTCGCGTGGTTCTTCATTCCCTTCGCTTCCATGTTAGGAGGGAAAAGCTTCTCTCTGGAATATATGGTTTATGGTTACACTAACATATTACCAATCTAATGATTAGGTACTTGAACTCTACAAATGTAAAGATTACGTTCTGGAACTGTATGATATTACTGTAGGAATACTACAAAAGACCACTACTACAGTAATCCCATTAGGAATCTGAACTGAACAAATGAAAATTCGTAAACTACAAACTACAAGAAGAAAGAAAAACGATTATGCACTTCACTCACTCAGGATTCAGATGCAGTAGTATATATGCTGGGTGGTCACCGATGACTTGAATATGTGGGAAATGATCATCCCCATCAACATGGACAATCAGACAGTCAGAAGAACTAGGCTCGTCCCTAAAACAGGACAAGGTTTAGACATAATCGTACTGCAGATAAGGAATGGTAACGCTCTGTTCTCTAAATCTTGAATTTCCGGAATGCAATCGACATGATTGAGAGAAGAAAACAACAAGAAAATTGCTAATAGCGATTAATGGAAATCATAAAAACATAAGAACCAAGACTAACGACGTCACTGAAGAACCAGATATTTTGAAAAAATCAAGGAAATACACCCACCTCCAAAGTGCAAATCTCCCCTTATTATACACAGCAATTGTCTGCATTTCCGGCAAATCAGTTGGATATCTGTGGTGTAATCTGAGCTGTTCATCTGTCAGATCATCCAGTAATCCCTCCAACAGCTCAAATGGACCAACCAGGTGAAGTCCGTCAAGTTGATGCATGTCTGAAAGAAAGTCGAATATCACACCATAGTGACTATTGGACCGACAAGCTTTTCGGTATCTCAAGAGAAGAGCCAAGCAAGCCAAAGCTTCTTTCAAAATATCCTTTATCAGTTACAAACACAACCCGAACCTGCATGTCTACAGTCAATAGTTTGTTGACAGTCCAGGCAGAAGGCAGTGCAGCTAATGTAAAGCTGTAGAAACATCATTATTTTGACACACAAAATTTACCAGACGTCGTCCAACGCTTAACTTCACATCAAATTCTCTACAAATGACCTACTCAGGGGATCCTTCGGATTCAAGCTCCTCAAATGTTCCATGAACTCCTCTACTTGTTTTGGCAACCGTAGCGGCGGGCGCATCACACATTGCCTTTTAGGCGAAGGAACCTAAACACACTTTTATCTCAAGAGGATACGCCACGTTATTTATGATCACATGTTTAAGATTCCAAACTTCAATCCTATCAAGTCTTAATACGTACAAGAACGACATACCGTATTTTCTTTCACATTCGGCTCATCTTTTCCGGCTTCAGCCCGTTTCTTCGAGAACTGCAAAACTACAGTAAGGCTGTTCATTATATCAACAAAAGCCCTTACAGAAATGGTTTTAGAAGGCATATGGTAAATGAGTAAAACACGACATTGCCATTCCTTTATGGGGTTTGCAAGTATGCAACAATTCCTTGAAAGTATGTACACGAGGTACCGTACTTTGGAACTAAGAATGAATATATAACATGAGAAATTATAAAATCGTTCCAAGACATTTTTCCAAGACAAATTTTTCGGCATACTTGCAAACCCATTACGGAGAGTAAATAAAGAACCTACAGTATTCCAGCGGCTCAGGCTAAGCTAACAGTCGATACACTCATCATTCATACCTGTGTGATTTTCGCCTGCTTAGAGGTAGAGGGCTTCTGCGGATCCTTTTTCGATATTTTCTCGGGATGGAATTCCTTGAGATGTTCTGCATTCTTCCTGTAGCACTTCTCCCCATACTGGCAGGTTGGCATCGCTTCTTTATCTAATGTATATCCAATAATGGTACCAGAGAATCATAAATGGTACCAGCGAAACAAAAATGGTACACGAGAACACCCTACCAACTACTATTAGTTCAGCAAAAGTAAAACTACACAACGATAATAAAAAGTAAAATACCACAATAGTGGAGTGATTCGACCAAAAGGCAGGAATCAAATGCAGTGTTCGTAAAATATTTTATTATTATATAAAACAAATACAAAACGGTGTTGGTTTGAGTTACTCTTACAGTTATCACATATTCTTGAATTGCGCAAATCAAACCTCAAAAGTTATTCTTCGCTTTCAAAACTCATACTTACAGATTAGATTCACACTCAGCCGGAACACAGAACGATATAAAACTATGTAACCTAACAACTATAAGCGGTATGCGTTTTATAAGTTTGTTTCCGATATACGAGGACATTCACACATTTAATTCCGAACTTCACATATCTCCTATCCTATCAAAAGTAGCAAAGCGGCCTAATAAATGTAAACTACTACCAGACACGAATCACTAAGACGATATCACTCTACATATCTAACTAACTATTTGATGTTTATTTCTCTCGATGTTTGAAAGAGAGCTAACAATCTCACAATTTTGCAAGTTGTCCCTTGGCTTCTGTGGGTTTGTCGAGTTTCTTTACAGGATAATTCACTGCCTTCTGGATCTCATTAATATCTTTTCTCTTTTCGTCAAAGGGTGAAGGTAGTTGCAGACCGCTTTTCGCCTAAAACCAATATTAGTAACGGTCATATAAAACGACTACCGCAATTACACTACAAGAAGCACGGGTACAGCTGCACTCAGTAAATGCACATATCTGAATCTATTCTTCCAAATGAAAAGTGCTTTTCGGGGAAAAAACCCTACCAACCTCAAAGAAAGTATAGGAGAGAAGAATATTGTCCAGGTATTCAAGGTTCGGATCATTCGCGTAATCTGGATCGATGTAGAAGAAGACGGGCAGATCCACCTAAAATTGAGAAAGAGATAAGGTTACAGTATCCACAACGTTATAAACACCTTAGACAACAGCTAGCACTAGCGATAGGGATAGAGGCCAACAGTCTACCATACCCCGTACCTATAACAATAGTATTAAAGATAAAGATAAAGAGTACCGGGTTATATCAACCGAATCCGCAGAAACGGTGCACCGGGGTCCGGTTCATTTCTGAAGCCCAACGAACTTCCCGAAGGCCAATTTTCTCGGGAAGCCGATTTATCTCCGCCGGTTTTACCCAGCTACCAATTTTTACACCTTTGGTGAGGTGGAGGGGTTCCGGGCCGGGATCGAACCAACGACAGGTGGCCTGGAGCAAGGCGCTAGCCACTGCGCCACGCCCCCCTCTAACAATAGTATTGTAAGGTTAATATTTTGGGAGTACAGCGAACACACATCACACAACGACATTCTAAACGACATAGTGTGAAAGCAGCATACACAATCACAAGCTACTGAAGCTACCCTACCTTTTCCCCGGGATTCAAAATCTGCTCCTCGAAACAGAAACACTGGATTTTGTTGAAGTAGTACGCGGCCTGCAAAACATTAGCATAAACAACCCATATAGAAACGCAAACTTAAAGGGAATATGTAGGCCCTTTTTGAAGTTAAGCTGTATTAATAGAATGCGTGTTGCCCATTAAGGAAACAATAACAAAAGTTGTCTACAATTACCCACTTAAAAGAAAATCAATTACAAAGCTCGCCTTTTCCATAGTAAACGCTAATTCGGAACCCTTGCATAAATTTGGGTCCGATTGAATAAATTTCAGTTTAAATCGGCAAATAGCAAGATTCAAGATGCAGCGCATTCCAATTTCGTATTTACATATTCAGTCGCCTATTTAAATTAACGTCTGGTATGGAAACGCTAGTTTCGCTTTTTTTTGGTCATTTTGAGTGCCTACATATTCGCTTTAAAGAAACGTAAAACATTGCGTTTGTGCAACAGGGTAAGAAGATCACGGAGTATACAGGACTAATATAAGGACTACGCTGCATACTACTTACAAATAAGTCAAACCTGGAACGGCGTAAGATTATAGCTTGAAATTCCAACAATCGGCTTGTCTGTGGGATTTCTTGCCGAATAAAAGGCCAGTGCTGTCTCCCCGGGATGAACGTAAATCTAAATGAAATGAAAAATACAATGAATCTAATTACCTTTTCACACCTATCTAAACATTCAATCTTCACTCACCTTTCTTCAAACTCAAGCAATTTACGAAAAAAGAACAACAACACATCATGTTGCTGTTCAAGAACAAATAATTAGTATGTTACCTCTTGTTGTAATGGTTTGAACTCCCATTGCATTGACGATGGAACATCAGAATTGAACTGCACTCTAATCAGACGATCTTCCACTTTTTCCATCTTAGCGATCTTTTCAAAGTCCTTGGCGATCTGAAAGTTATGACTTGTTAATGAGAATGAAGCAACGCAAATCAAGTGTCAAGTATCAAGTAGAGTATTAAGTAGGGGCCTGGTGGTCCAAGGGGCCTGGTGGTCCAGAGGGGCCTGGTGGTCCAGTGGCAGCGCGTTCGTCTCTAACGCAATCGACCCGAGTTCGATTCCGGCCCGTGACACCTTTGAAACCACCACCAGGCGAGGGAATCATGGGCGATCCCTCCTGGCCCTAGCCCGAAGACGTCGAGCAATTTGTCATCTGGAACTCGTCGCCTACTGCTCAGGACCTCTGCGGAACATGTCATAAGCAAACATTGAATCTGTACTTTCACCCTTGAATAAAGGTGCACGCTCTTGAAGCGTAAAACAAATTTTAAATTTTAAAGTGTCGACATTGCATCACTAGTGTAATGCACATGCACAATATAAGGCGTGACACAATATCCCAACCCAAGCCTATAGATGACGAGGTATATAGAAGTGGAAACACACTACACTCATCACTCAAGCACAATTCACATGCTGAAATAATGCGCACATCGACCTACCTGAGTTAGTCCCCCAAAACTGGTCTGCTCGCAAAAGATTCTATATGCGGGGATGGCGGCAAATGTGACTCCGATCGCAACGACTCCAAGAGATAACACATAATACATCGAATCACGAGAACCACTCGCGCCTGGACTTGATTTCTGAACAAAGGAGCGAGTTAAACAAACAGTAAATGATTATCAAATCACGGGAAAGACCTCGGAATACTACAGTAAGAAGTGCGGAGCTTGCTTCACGAACTCCTCTGTCCACACGATACACCGATACACGCACGTAAATTAAGGTGCTCGCAACGGTTTGTTGCACCCTAAGGCATCAATACAGTAACAGTACGCTACGCTAACACAGAAACTGCAAGATATTGGGCATACGCGACTCTACACAAATAACTGAAGAAAACTATAGAACAGATGAATGCGCGATAGTTACGTCAAGCAAGTAGAACAAAGGTTAGAGTGAGGTTTAAACATAGTAGAAAGTAACTTTCATAACTGAATATACCTTTATAAATGTGCGCATCTGCGTTTGTGATCGTCCTAAACTCTTGATATTCGTTAGAACACGTGGCACCGTGGCTACATGTGAAGTGGACGGGATGAACCGCATACATGATAATCGGGACAACATCTAGAATAGAAGAGTGAATAAATTAAATATAAATGGAAAACATGAAAAAAATACGGGACAGAGTGAAAATTTGAATAATAAACCATCAAGCCATAACACATAATCTCAATGGCATACAAAACACAACGTCAATAAACGTTCACAAAAAAATGAAATATAATAGCACGGGGCTTCAAACCGTTGATTTTATAATTTCTCTTCTGTATTTGATAAAACAAAATATTTATTACGAGTGTAATAATCTACGATCATCACAGACAATGAACTCACTAGTACAAAAGGATACCGGCTTACAAAGAACGATTAGTAACCAAAAAATGCACCATTATAACTGTTTAGCGTTGACTTGGACAATTTCTTTCGACTTGATCAATCGACTCAAAAAAATGAACAGTAGAGCTAGACGAACACAAATCATTCATATAAAAATTTGATTTCAAACAATATCTCAAAAAGAATCGAGCCCAACCATAAATACCCGCAAAAACAAAAAACAGTGAATACAAAAGATAATCAGAGGTTATGTACACAAATAAGAAAATAAGTCAGGTTACTGAAAGTATGAGGCCTTATGGCAACCAACAAACTAGGAGGAATGCATGAGCAATGGAGGTAGTAAACGTTAAACGATGCGTTAAATAAGACCTAAGAACACATATTCCTCCAAAACAACTGACCTGGATGATAGGACCAGCTTCTGTATAATTCAAGCACGTATGTAAGGAGGGGATAGGTGTGAATGTGTAAGGTCGCAGCATCGTCAACTATGTTCCGACATAACGTTAGCACCCCGTTTTCAGCGAAGCTTCGCCTAACATGGCCGGGCAGGCAGTCCAACATCAGAACTCAGCGTCAGCGCCCACCTAGGCTTTCTTGAAAATGTTGAATATACACACTACACATAATACTTATCATCAATAATACTTACCATTTTGCATTCAAGGAATTCAAGCATTACGACGTACGAAATAAACAGTAAGAGTAAGTCAAAAAACGGAGCTAGAAAATGGCATAATGAATGCTCACCTCTAGCTACGATGCGCTGGCACCGCCAGTATTCGCAGAAGATTCGGCGTTATTAGAGCTGGGGGTTGCCGGTTTTTGCTGAAACAACTATCCAGGTATATTTCTGAGTACGTGCATCGCACTTAACATCAGAGTTACAAGAAAGGTAAACCGAACAGCACCGGCATCGACGAAGGGTAACATCACGTACACGTACGCAAGAAGTAAGAAGACAAATCTTGAATTGTCGAATGTTTGCAGACTTCATTATGTGTATTTACCTGTATTCCCTTGATTAATTTGATAGTCTATGCAGAACTTAGGGATATTAAATAAAAGAAATATACACATTTTTACCTCTTTAGCCTTTCTGAGACGTCCAGGGCGGTAGATTTCGCGCTCGATCTGAAGAAGAAAATAGATAGATTCATGAGAACAGACTGAAGCAGTACAAAAACTGAAGGCAATTTGTCAATAGTACGAAAGGCACCCGCGTTATATTCCTACCGACATAAGTATTAAGAATAGCATGCGCAAAGTATACAACTGCTACAAAGTGTGTGATGCGAGGCGAAAAATAACGGGAAGCAGACAAAAAGAGAAGTCAGTATAAAATACTTAATGTAAGGTAATTCCAACCTTTGGCTTCTTATCCCCTCCTACGTCTTTGTGCTCTCGTCGGGATGGAGCGTTTCTGGGCGCATTGTTCGTTCTCGAAAACGTACGCACTTTGTCACTGTCCTTGGCCGGCCCTGCTTCTGCCGTATCCTTCCGCTCGGTATCCGACGATAAACGCCGCATCTACAGTAATGCATGTATTAGCATGTAGAACCATAGACCCCGTATATAAGCGGTAAGCGCTTCTTACAAAGGGATAGACAAAGAGATGCTGCCCAAATTTGATTGTTGTTGTACAGAGACAAGCTTCGTACAAAGAGACATGAACGTATGGCTCTTTTTCCAATAAGCATAACTCTATTCATGAATATCCCGGATGGAACCGACAAAACACAAAAATCAGAGGACATAAACATGCGGACTACTACACTTGGATCGGAACTTGATAATGGTTAACAATCGAACAAAACTACGAATAAACGAAAAGTGAGCACACCAAGGTCTCCAGTGCATCTCCATTTGCCGCCTTCTTCTCGTTTTTTCTCTCCGTAGCCTCTGGTTTCTTCTCGGTTGTCTTCTCAGGCTTATCAACGTCTTTCTGAAAAGGGACATTAAAATAACTAAAGAATTTAAAAGAAAACATAACCCTCGAAATTATACCGAACTCGCGAAGCAAGGCAGTGCTATCGTTCAAGAAAACAAAAAACAACAAACAAAGAAGCAATGACCACTAGCCAAGTGGACCATTCATGGTAAGATATTTGATCATTTCCAATAGGTTTCTCCAAGCCAAAAAGTCTGGCGCACAAAACAATACAAAGAATCTTTGTATACTTATACTAACATATCATGCAACTCATACCTTCTCTGTTCTGAGCACTTTCTGCTTCTCTGCTTTCTCTTTTCTCTCGCGTTGTTGTTTTTCTCTCCTTTTTCTCTTTTCCTCCTCTCGCTTCTCGTCAATAGCAGCTTGTGCTTGTCTGTCTTTGTCTCCCTTTGCAAAGTCCAAAAGTTGTCTGCCCATTTTTCTGCCTTCTTCTCCAGTCTGGGCGACGGGAGCCTTGTCAGGCTTGCCCTCAAATGAAAAGAATAACTGACGTTCAAGTTCAAATTGCCAGTAATTCGTAAGTAGCACTATGTATAGTTAAATGGTGCTCAAGAATACCTACTGCACTGAGCCGGTGGCGGTGGCGGTGCCGTCTTTTCGCACCCTAATGATATATATTATATATATATACAGTGCTCAAAAAAGGTGTCACCTTTACAGGCTTCTCGGCAACGGCCTTATCAACCTTCTTCTTGCCAACTTCCAATTTCGCAAATACATCATCGGCAGTCTTCAACCTTCCTTCTTTGTTGTCTTTCGTCACTTCCTTGCCACCTTTTGGAGCTGGCGCAGGCCTTACATCTTCTTTGATTCCGCGCAATTTCTCGTGCCTGAAAAAGGATTGAACATAATTTATCTTACCGACTCCTAAGCCACTAGGCGGTACCACAGTTAAACTACCAGTTAAAGGATAACCACAATACGACATGATCACTGGACTAATAACTTATAGTAAACACACAAGAACGCATAGAAAGGTCACTAATAAAATCTCGAACACTCTGCCTTCAGCGCTACTGTGAACTCTGCGTTTCCAACAACGCGACAAAAATGCTCACCTTGCATTCCGCGCCTCCAGTCGCTCTCTCCTTCGTTCCTCAAGACGGTTTCTACGCTCAACCTGTTGCTGGATCATATACTTCGTTAACGGAGTGATCTGCAAACAATCATGAGATTAGGATTAGAATCTCTCAATAAACTGAAATGCGTAACTACGAGTATCTATAATTTCCAATTCCAGTATTTTACCGGAACAATGGAAACCACAAAATAGAAATAGCAACAATTGAACCAGAATAAACAACCATTCAACAAACCTCTGTTGACGAAACGGTCGTCCTCGCAATTAGCTCTCGTAACTGGTCTTCGATTGTCAATTTCGGCACCACTTCCTCCATCTTCTTTATAAAAGCGAGAAATTCCTTAGAATTTTCCGCCTTCGCAATTTCTGGATCCTTGCCCACCTATAATAAATACATACTTCAAAACAGCGGTCAAAATGCATTCATTGAACAGTATTCCTCCCTCCAACGTTCAATATGACAAACAGCGGGGTGAAAAAGCATAACCATTTACAGAGCATAAATAGGGTCCGCATTTCAAAACTTTGGGGAGATGGTAAAAGCCTTCGTCCGGAGGTGATTTAGACTAATCTGCATATAATGCATAAACGATTGGACGTTGACGGTTTTTTTTCGGGAGACGGTTCACCCTACCCGAACGGCGATAGCTAAGAGACCGGGAGATGGTCGTCCGCATTCGGCGGGGTGCTTTACGCTATGAACCAAGTAAAATAACGAGAATGGACGAATACCTGATCTCGGCTGTGCCTCGGTATTTCATTGGAAGCGGCCAACTCGACTATTCCAGGAGATTCATTCCCATCGCTATCCACGAACAAGAAGCCGTGGAAACGTTGCGAGAAAGTGAGCACATCTTCCTCCGTCGTGAACGCCACATTCAAAATGGGAAAAGACAGATAGTCGAGGTTCACGTTCTGCAAACAAAATACATCAGTATTATTTCCATCGTGGAAACGCAAAAGCTGAGAAAGTAATTTAAAAGCCAAGCCTCAAGACTATATAACACATATTTATAGCTATCTGAATATTCTGACAAAGGAATTCAAAGGGCTGTAAAATGACCAAAGACGACGAAAAACACTTCTTAGGCAACTAGGCAACGACGTTCGTCCCCAAATATCGGCCTTTCTTCATTAAAAGCTGAGTGTTCTTTATAATCAAACAACATACCGGTCTAGAAAAACGATAGTAAACATGTTTTGGGATATCTCCCATTTGCTCCTTGAGTTCATTTTCAGTCAGTGCTTTCGGCAATCCGCGAACAACAACCTAAATCATCACCTTTTGGGGAGCACACTGGAAATATAATAAGAGCATTACAAAATAAAACAATGCAATCATAAGAAAGTTATTGATAATATTAAAAAAGGAAAAGTCAATATCAAAAAGGAAATTAAAAAACTTACCTTTATATGCTTGCTCTTCTGACGCGTTTTCGAAGAGGAGCTCATGAAACAATTATCTGCAAAATGAAACTTAGCAAAACACAAGTTAACTGTTAACAACAAAAACTTCAGATAAAAACGAAAAGCGAACGCAAATATATAATCTGGCACACAGAACCAGTAGCGTATTGCACAATAGGACGTGGATAATATGAAATATTTATTAGGAACTCAAGCTTGGTGATTCACTCAGCTTAGTTTCAGAGTCATTTTTCTTTTTCACTTTCCTCTTATCATCTGGTGCAAATGGATTCTGTTTGTCGTAAAATTTCTTCAGCATATCAACAGCTCGGCTCGCCATGATCAATGGAACTATCTAAAGATACATATAAGGCCAGAATCGAAATCGAGGCAAGATGGAAGATTCGGAGAGAAGGGACTAATACTAATTTACTATGTAAATTACACACTGCCTTACTGCTAGCGCTACAGTACGAGCCCGATGATAGGTAGTCACAAACATAATCACCAAATATTGAAACTGAAAAGTACAAACTTCAATATCGTGCGTCTCTTTGTACTTCTCTCGACTTCCGACACTATGGATACCACCAAAGCGATCATTTGCAGCGCCGTAGTAAATTTTCTAAAACAAAAACTTCAATTCATCAAAACATGTCACAAATAGTGCAGTAGGACGAATTAATTCACAAAATTCGCAATGACGAGTTCGGAAGTTGTTGATAGATATGCTATCCGCTTAGGTAGTGATGCTCATGAGATATGTGATAAAGTACCTTTATTCCCAACTGATACAACGCTGACGCACACATAATACATGGCTCCAATGTCACGTAGAGAACCATTTCCGACAACAACTACAATCCTAAAAGTTGCCATATTATGCAGTTCACTTACGGAAAGCCCTTCAACGCGAAACTTTGGCCGCGAAACTTTGGCCCCTACAAAACTCGCGTCCCAGGCATGGCGGCCCAACCACTTCGAGCCTGGTGTAGGTGGACGCGCACACCACTGTTCGTGTTTTGGATACTATCTCACGTTGATGCATGTCATTTATCATAATAAAAAGAACCTGTTGAAAGTTTTCCCGGTCCACTTGCATTCGCCGTATTGCCACCATCTCCGCGTGCGCTGTGGGATCCCTTGTCTTGTTCACTTCGTTTCTTCCACTTCCAATCTGAGAAACATCAAATGCTCAACAGACTAATATGGAAAACATTGATATAATAAATGAAATTAAAAAGAACACCAGAACATACAAATGTGACAATTTCCCACTAAATTACTCCTAAAAGTATTCACAAAGGCCAAGCGAATAAAAAAAAATGACATCCACTCACCTCAACACCATCGCACACAAATACACATCCGACTGGAACTTCGTCATCATCAAGGGCTTCTTGTGCCAAATCGAATGCCCGTTCCATGAACATCAAGTCCTTTTCCGATAAACTTAATAAATCCTCCATCTGTAAACACTTCAAAATCACCATTAGTTACACCTTATACGCCGCGCGTACTGGGCTACGACGAACATTAAAAATGTGGAATAACTCAAAGGACAATTCAACGATTAGATATAAACATCTTGGAAGATAACCAATAATATCAGAACAAAATGCCAGTTTTATAAAATGTTTATACAGATGATATTTCTGACTCCAAATTAACAACATGCAAAAAAATGTAATCGAGCGAAAATGGAAAAGCTTGTTGTTTCGCACTGAGATCGGCCGCAATGAGTCACTATAATTCCAAACGAAACCCATCCCACGCAACGACACTTCGTAGTCTGACTCCAGTTTTACAAGCACTAGCACCCGAGTAGAGTATATAATAAAATGTAACTTAAAAAGGCTAAAGGCTGCAAAGGCTCGGCAATGTCAATGTCGGCAATATAAGGCATCAAATGAACGAAGCACAATAGGGGCTAGGCGGTTATAATAATCTTGAAGAAAGAATTTAAAATTAAATGACGATATCGCTAAACAATTCACAATAACAGAAAATGAAACACTAAAACATCACAAGACATAAGTAAAGGGAATGTAATTAATTTCTCACACGGTATTCACAAACTTTGTTGCAGACTTCGATATCACTATATCACAAAACCGGACGTTTCAATCCTTTCTCCCCATCAGCTCAGCAGGTTCTTGCTCCCAGGGAGGGATCGCAGACCCAGTTCCGGATCCCGGCGAAGCAGCGCTCTCGATTATTTGTTTCACGCAATTGGCAAACTCAGAGAGAACACAACGCTCAAGAACAGCGTCGTCTGGTGGGTGGTCGGTGGAATTCATCTAAAAGAATTTGTTATTAACTGAAACAAAACCTATCCAATGCTTTCAAGGCTTCGACTAGAAATAAGACAGTTACTGAAGGTTGGGGTTCTGGTCAGCTCTTATCGGCAAGTAATCATTATTCAGTGAGTGTAGTATTCTCACATCATCCTAGTAAATTCTACATCATTCCAGAAACCCCATCCTTCTACATACATCCACATCATACTGTAGCGGACGGACGAATGAAAACTAAAAGAATATGAATACAAGAATGGCATACCAAGTCATCGGTCTGAGCAATCATGCACATTGTCGCTGCCTCGATCACCCCATCGGTCATGTAGAACCAGGGCAATGTCTTCGGGTCCTTCTGCCCTTCGCCGTCCGATTCTTCATCCGAATAAGAGCCAGATGTAGAGGGAACACCTTCTGACGAATTTCCCACGAGACTTAATAGAGACGTCGGAGTCACCTTAGTGTCCCTGGCAGGGGGTTGCTGAAAGAAGTGCAATAATACAATACTCAGAGCATAGGGCATAGGAAACTCACGCTCTGCGCGAGGAGGTGGTGAAATAAACATCACGCTCGTTAAACCCAAAATAAACAAAACAAATTTAGTGTATGTATGAAATCCGGTCAGCTCTTATCGGCAAGTACACATAGGTTTGTGAGTGTAGTTGGCCCACTTCATATAATTACAGTAATACATCATTCCGGATATCATACAGAAAAATAAGATGTCTCAATTTTACGTTTGAATGTTTGAAACAAATCTGCAGACGCAATAGCCGAAGCATATCATATCGACCCTTATTTACATTTACTGTGAACTAACATAACGTTTAACAAGCATACCGATTGCTCCTTTCTAAATCGATCCGCTTCAGTATTTCGGCAAGAATTACACTTACATCGCGATGTGCAAGCAACCTTCGCCTAAACAAATACTAGATAGAGAATAGTTTCACTACAGCAAAAATAAGTGCATTGATCCATGCACGTTTTTCTGTTTTTTTTTTCTCATGGTTTGATAGACTTCGTCCTTTCATTTTTTTTCCACCGACAACCGACAATAAATATTTTTTAACAAAAAATGCTCGTTTGGGATAGGATATTTATGAGTCATTAGGCTCATGAAAACCGCGCATATATACACATATTGACATATTGAAAATAAAATGTTGTACCGTTATAAGTGTATGGTGCGTTGTAAACGAACTAAACAGTGCGCACCACACGAGCAAAACCCTCGTTACTAAGATTCGCCAGCAAATATAAGGGCAAATAAAACGCGTTACGCGTTATACTAAATCTAGAGTGTTTCAAACCCCCGGAAATTATGATTCTAATGTGAAAAGAAATGTAGACATTTTGACAACGTCGAATAGTCGAATTCGAATAGGTTGTTTTAGACTCACCTCATAACATTCACAATAATTCTTGAGACACGAAGACTTCTTGCAGTGGCAACCTTTCTGGTGTAGTCTTTCGGTTGCCGCGTCCACACGTCCGCGTGCTCCGGCGGGACCTGAAAATAGGAAAACACCGTGGTTTCTCTCTCTAGGTGCTAGGTAATGAGCATAATTATGACTATTGCTTTTAGATGACTACTACAAGATAAGAATTACTACTAGGTTCACAATTCTACATGAAACGGAATGCGTACCAATCTTCGGCTTAAAGGCATTGGGATTCCTTTCCAAAGACTGCTTGATGGCAACTGTCCTTTCCGACTCATGGTTCATATTGTTGTGGCAGTCTTTACAGTTGCAGTCACGGCAGAATTCACCGTTCGCAAAACAATCACAGTATAACTTCAGACATTGGGACTTGGTACAATTGCACGGCTTCTTCGACCCAATAACGGCCCTCCTGAAAAAAAATTAGATCAATCATTAAAGCAAAGGTGACCTTTATATTTCTCTCTCTTCTCTTTTTTTCTATGATCATCTCTATTTCTCTCTTCTCTCACCTGTAATTCCTTTTTTGCTCGCTTTTCTTTTAGCTTATATTACTCCGACAATTGACAATATTTATATACAGTCAATACAGTTTCCGGTGCTATTGCAGAACGGGGGGGGGGCAGTCAACTTTTCGGCCCAAAGTGGGCGGAGCCTCACCAAACTTGGCCAGGATGGATAACAGGCTATGCCCAATCCATATGTGATATCAGATTATCATAATTACCGATTTATTGATTTTTTCAAAAAAAAATCCTAGCGGATCAAAAATAGTTCTGGCTGCTTAATTTCACTGAGCATTCAATCTGGCTGCGCCAATTTTCACTGAGCCTTCAATCTGATTGGCCAACTTCACTGAATCTTCATCTAAACGTGAGGAATCTAATTTTGTTTAGGTGAGGCTCACCCGCTCACCCGCTCACCCCTTCAGTTAATTATTGAGTTATTCAATTTAAGCTTAGCGCCGCCTAACTAGAGTTTAGGTTATACATCGCGTAAGAAGCTGAACCTTTCGCATGCGCTCAGCCCGGTGTTTCTCTCTTTTCCATTCAATTTACCTTCCACATTGCTTATTTTAATAAAGAGTTCATATTAGCATAACGGTTCAGAGACATAATGCATCCTCGCGTGCATGCTTATTTACTGAAAAATAAAAAGTTAGGCGCAGTTATCAGCCCTCGTTGGATGCAGGCTCAGTGAAATGGCCATCCAGAGTGAAGGCTCAGTGAAATTTGGGCCCAAATCGGACTCCGGGAAATTTTTTGAAAAAAAATCAATAAATCGATAATTATGATAAGCTGATATCACAGATGGATTGGGCATAGCCTGTTATCCATCCTGGCCAAGTTTGGTGAGGCGGAGGCGTGAGGCTCCGCCCACTTTGGGCCGAAAAGTTGACTGCCACCCCCCCCCCGTTCTGCAATAGCACCCAGTTTCCTTTCAACGTGCGCAAACCAGAAAAAGATGACAAGGCATACTTTTTGCTTTTCGCCCTCGGAGGATATTGCCCAATCGATGGAAGTGAAGGGCGATTTGAACCTGTGGCAAAGTAGCTATTTGACTGTGCTCTCGAAGTGGATGGACCCAACATATCCGACATGGCAGACTGATGCATCTGAAACATGCTAAAATGATGCAAAACCAAAACATTTACTGTTTGTTTCTCTTACCGGTAAATGCCTCGTTATAGATAATACAAATCATTTTTCTCTTATGTATAGTACAAAACAAATCACAAACCCCGAATTGAACCATTCCGCTCTTTGAATCTCCCGCAGCGTTTTCCTTGTCAAGTGTTGTATATGTCTAAAAAGACTAAGTGTTTCTTCACGTGTTGACCAAATGACCAATAAAATGCGGAGGCAGACAACTTTGGAATCGCAAAAGTTTACGGAAAATAAAACACTTAGGAATCGCAAAGTTTACGGAAAATGAAACAATTGGGATTGGGAATCGCAAAAGTTTACGGAATATGAAACAACCAGTCGCCAGGCGCGCTATCGCGCGCCTGGCTCCTGGGCTCGGGTCGTCGCGGCCTTCGGCCGCTCCGACCCGCGCAATACGTGCTCGTCGTCGCGGCCTTCGGCCGCTCCTCCTCGCTCGCTTTGAGCGGCCTTCGGCCGCTCTCTCCTTATAGCTTTATTTATCAGGCTTCCGCCTCATGTTGCAAAGCCTTAAAACAGTTGAAACATGCGCTGCCTCCCTATGACGTTAAATCACTGTTCCCACTCGCTCTTCTCATTGCTGCATCCCTGTTTGCTACTAAGCTAACATTTACTGAGAATGTGCCGGAGAATAAACTCGGTGGTTGTTACATCGGGCAGGATCATCGCGTTAGTCAACTCTTCCGTTCACGAGTTATTCTCTCAGTAAACGTTATTTGACGCTGAAACCCGCTCCTCGTTTTTCCTGGCTGCCCTGACAGTCCGCTATCTAAAACGCACAACGACACTAAAAAAAGTTCCAAATATGCCGGTGCATAAACATAAACCTCATGGTTAATTTGCCCGATTCGCCGTGGTCCCCTCCGCTTCCGAATTATCCTTAAACATGTCCGAAATATTCTGGTAAATAAACTTAAACTTCATGGTTATTTTGCCCGATTATGGTCCCCTTCCCCTTCCCCGGCTGCTCCGATTCCGAATTATCCTTCCCACCACACAATAATCATGTCCGAATTATACCGTTAAATAAACATCATGGTTACGTTGCCCGATTCGCCGTGGTCCCCTTCCCCGGCTGCTCCGATTCCGAATTATCCTTAAACATGTCCCAAATATTCTGGTAAATAAACTTCATGGTTATTTTGCCCGATTCTGGTCCCTTTCCCCTTCCCCGGCTGCTCCGATTCCGAATTATCCTTCCCACCACACAATAATCATGTCCGAATTATACAGGTAAATAAACAACATGGTTACGTTGCCCGATTCGCCGTGGTCCCCTTCCCCGGCTGCTCCGATTCCGAATTATCCTTCCCACCACACAATAATCATGTCCGAATTATACCGGTAAATAAACATCATGGTTACGTTGCCCGATTCGCCGTGGTCCCCTTCCCCGGCTGTTCCGATTCCGAATTATCCTTCCCACCACACAATAATCATGTCCGAATTATACCGGTAAATAAACTTCATAGTTACTTTGGCCCGATTCGCCGTGATACCCTTCCCCGGCTGCCACGATTCCGAATTATCCTCCTCACCTCACAATTGACACAATAAACATTCGCAACAATTCTAATCGCTGATGACCTGATATAGTTTGACACGGGGAAGGTGGTAAGGTGGTATGTGAAAGCCGGCGCGCCCTTTGATTTTTGCATTGCCTTAACTTATAATTATTGATTTCAACTGTGTAATTATCGATTTTTTATTACGCAAATATTGGTCAATAAATTTAGTCACCAATCTGGTACATTGGCTACGGTCCTCACCTAACTTTTTTAGTTTAGGAAAGTGCACAAACTTACAGACTTTTTCTCTCTGTGTATAATAGTAGATCATCAAAAGGTATGTGAAAAATGTCGTGTCAAGTAGCAATTTCCATAAAAGCTTACTCACATATACGGAGACACTAATACTGGGAAATACTTGCTTGCATTAGGACAACGAATACGGGTCGACATTCTAACTGTGCGCTCAACATACGTAAATAACAATCTTTTTAAACATGAAGAAAATCCGAATAGCTAATACTTATAGATTTTCATTTTCTCTCATCTCCCTCTCTCTCCTTCTCTTTCTCGAATTCTCTAAAAATACAATGCTCTCTCGCGCTCTGTTCGTCGGGCCTCTATTTTTGTTTAGCTTCAAAAACCATCCCCTCTTGTCAAAGTTCGGCAACTTCGCCACGTTTCAAGCTATATCTTCCGAAATTGGTGTCTTAGAAAAAAACTAATGGTACTTATCGCTGCTAGTTTCTCACGGGGAAGATTGTAGGATAGGTTTTGAAAGCGGGCGCACGCTTTGATTTTCACACCTCCCCAAGCATTCACCTATTATTATTGATTTTAATTGATTATCGATTTATTTTTCACTATTTATCTTTTAATAAATAAATTTAGTAACAAACCCGGGTCATTGGCTACGGTCGAATTTCATCATCTTTATTAGTTGAGGAACGTGCACAGCTCAAAAGCGGACGGACACGATTTGCCTACGTGTTTATATAAATGAAATTTATCTCTCTTTCCTTCTCTTTCTCGAATTCTCTCCAAATACGACGCTCTTTCGCGCTCTGTTCATCGTGCCTCTATTTTTGTTTACCTTACAAAAACCATCTCTCTTGTTAAAGTTCGGTAACTTTGACACGTTTCAAGCTATATCTTCCGAAATTGGTGTCTTAGAAAAAAACTAATGGTACATATCGCTTCTAGTTTCTCATGGGGAAGATGGTAGAATAGGTTTTGGAAGCGGGCGCGCGCTTTGATTTTCGCACCTCCCCAAGCATTAACTTATTATTATTGATTTTAATTGTTTATCGATTAATTTTCCATAATATAACTTTTAATAAATAAATTTAGTAACCAACCCGGGCCATTGGCTACGGTCGAATTGCATCATCTTTATTAGTTGATGAACGTGCACAGCTCAAAAGCGGACGGACACGATTTTCTTACTCATTTATATAATAGTAGATTGTGATTGGGAATCGCAAAAGTTTACGGGAAATGAAACAATTGGGATTGGGAATCGCAAAAGTTTACGGAAAATGAAACAATTGGGATTGGGAATCGCAAAAGTTTACGGAAAATGGAAACACTTAGGAATTGCAAAGCTTACGGAAAATGAAACAACCACTACTCACCCTCTGCATAGGTACCAACCCCTGTCGCTCTACTTGCACGAATTCACCAACTTCTTCTACGCCCAAATCGTCCACACAAATTTGTTCGTCAAGATACATGTCTGCGTTGTCATCAAACACCATTTCATCGTAAACCTGAAAATAATCCAATTTACCCAATTTAGCTATTAACGTTTTTGCACAAGTTGGAAATCGACGCGCTGGTCCTCGTTGTGTGAACAGACAGACAGACAGCAACTTCCGTGTCTGACTAAGATTAGCATGCTCCTTGGCTCCTTAGGGCGCGTTCGGGTTGCTCTTTCCGAAAGAGGCAAAACCCCCGTTCGGGTTGGACCTTTCCGAAAGGATTTAATGCTTTGTGAAAGTGAAAAGTACAGTACAGACTTTCCGTGATCACGTAGCGGTTTTCGTTTTAAGACTTGAATCGATTTAATTGTGCACTGTGCATTTCCTTCCGGTCTTGTGCACGTACTGCCATGTGCCTGCGGGCAGGTCGGCGGTCGGGAAAAAATACAATGCCGAAATTGTGCACAAGTGCGCAGACCGTGCGCATTCAAATAAAAAATAAAGCCCCTGCATGTTCACGGAAAGTGTGTACTATACTTTTCACTTTCACAAAGCATTAAATCCTTTCAGAAAGGTCCAACCCGAACGGGGTTTTTGCCTCTTTCTCTTTCGGAAAGAGCAACCCGAACGCGCCCTTATTTGTTAGATTTTGAACTACTCATGTTTTTTTTTGTTCTAGGGTGTTAATCTACCTTTTTGTCTTCCAGATATTCCGAGCACTTACTTTGCATTATTGTTGTGAACAAAATATTATTTTACATGTTTGACAAAATATTATTTTGCATTGTTGACAAAATATTCAAAACCAACCACATTGTCCTCTTCCACTTGACCCAACACGTCCCCGTCAGGACCCATTTGATTCCGATCCATTTTGATTTTGGACAAATATTACATGCGACCTGAAAAAAATAATATAAGTGCAAAATACTATACGGCGCTAATGCAATTCTCGCAATGTCAACCATTTCGACCGAAATAAATAGAGCACAAGCAGTAGTATGCACGAATAGCGGGAGCCTCCCAGTGTGGGAGAATCTGATTCGTGTGACCCATCTCTTTCTCTCACCTCCCACTGGGAGGATGAGAGCTTCCCGGCGCGTTCTTGCATACGGCCACAGCTGGGTGCAGCCAAAACCCTAGATTATCACTCGCACAGACCAGAATTTGATCATACCGTGCTCTAAATGGTAATTCTTTATGAATAAAATGGTAAATTCAGACGGAAAACCATGAACTTCCGACTGTGACAAGGTGATACTTATATATATATATATGAATACTTTATTCAGTGTACACCGAAGTAAAGCGGAAGACAAAAAAAAACGACAATAATAATATAACAACAACAACAACAAAACAAATAACAATGAGAGTAACAAAGCGCATATAACAAGCGACAAAAACTATGTACAACAAAGGAATGAAGGTACATGTGAATAACTAAGGGTGAATGTTTCTATTTGCTACTTCATAAAGCTCGATTAGATCAAGCTCGTCAATGCGGGTTTTAAACGAATCAACGGAACTCGAAAGAACAATACTATCAGGAAGTAGGTTCCACAAACGAGTGGCCCTGTGCTTAAACGAGAACAGAGATTGGGTAAGTTTAACAGAATCCTGAATAAGAGTTAAAGAGTTACCATTTCGACGTGGTCTGTGATTCACCTGAAACATGTTTGGCCAAAACCGGATGTGCATTATAACCTCGGACAATTTTGAAACATTCAATGAGATCGAACAAAATTCTACGATGATGGAGAGATTTGAGACCAAAAACAACAAGACGTTCAGAATAGGAAAACGAGTTATAATAGTCACTGTCAATTCTACGAAGCACACGTTTAGTAAAACGCCGCTGTACCTTTTCAATAGCGTCAATCTCACTTTTCAGGTACGGCGACCAAACGGAGGTTGCATACTCAAGCAGGGGCCTACAATAAGTAACATAAGCTTTACGATAAACATCAATGCTATGATGACAAATGGAGCGAAGTATACGATTTGCACAACAAGAAGAAGTACTAATTCTTTGCTTAATATGAGCCTTAAAACATAAATCCGGAGAAAACAAAACACCAAGATCACGAACGACATCAGTTACTGGTGGAATGAGGGTATTATTTAAACGAAGAGGAAAAGAGTGGTGGGTCTTAGTAGTCACAGAAAAATGTTGACACTTTGGCTCAGAAATGGTCATTTTCCATATCTCAGCCCAACTGGAAATATTGCCAAGTTCTTTTTGAAAAGCATTCCAGGCAGGCCAGGGCCCTAGTTTCGGCATAACACGAGAAATCTTAACATCATCCGCGTACATAACAATGGAGCTATCTCCAAGAGAGCAATCGTCAATATCATTAATAAAAATTAAGAAAAGCAACGGGCCTAAAACACTACCCTGAGGTACTCCACTGGAGCAAGGCTTGATAGAAGACAAAGTATTCTGGTATCTAACCTGAAAGGTACGGTTTGCAAGATAAGAACTAATCCAATTAAGCATTATGTCAGAAACACCATAATTCTTAAGCTTATGTAAGAGAAAACGGTGGTTAACAACATCAAACGCCTTAGCAAAATCAATATAAACACATTCCAAATTATCATCGGATTCTTTAGCAGAGAGCCATTCATATAAGCATAAAAGAAGTTGTATTACGGCCTTTTAGAAAGCCAAATTGATTAAGAGACAAAAAACCGTTAACAGACATGTGGTACGTTAATTTATGCTTAACTACCAATTCAAATAATTTACAAAATGAGGAGGTGAGAGAAATTGGCCGGTAGTTAAGGATGGACGTGCGAGGTGGTTTTTTGGAAAGGGGTGAAACAATCGCATGTCGCCATTCCTTAGGAACCTTCCCAGTTAAAAAAGATTTGTTAAAAAATTTTACACAACAAGGGCATTAAAACTACTTTAAGCTGTTTTATAACAAAAGAAGAAATCCCTTCAGGAGTAAAAGATTTCTTGGGGCTCAAGTTTTTCATTGCATTCTCAACAGAGGACAGAGTGAAAAACTTACGTATATAGGGGGGAGGCATTCAGTACATCCGAACCCAGCATAAAAATAGTGTGTGGCGCGTGTCTATGTACAAAAACAACTAGAGAAAAACGAAAAAAAGAGCAAAAATTTCAAACAAGATTTCTTTCGCGCGCAAATTTCAAAAGATACCGTAGTTAAAATTTGAACCTGCCGCGCAAACATAGTGCGCATCAGCTTGTATGCCTCGATACTCAGCTTTCGTTTTCGACACCAATTTTTGCTATTCTTGCATTTATTGCATCATCCGCCTGTGGTAGGTGTTAACTTGACGAAACATGCCTCCCAAGTTCGACCCCAATGAGATTAAGATTGGTGAGTGTTATTTATATAAATGTTGAACTTACGTAGACTAATTTTTTAACGAAGAAATGTAGAAACTTCAAATTTTTTAAAATTATGTTATATTTCCACTTTTGCCTATTTTTGTTACCTTTGTTGCTGTTTCATCCAAGTACGAAGCTGTTTTCTACTGTTTTAACCGTATCGTTTTAGTCTACCTCCGTTGCGTTGGAGGTGAGGTCGGAGCCACTTCGGCTCTAGCTCCCAAAGTCGGACCTCTTGGTCTTGTAAGTTTTTGTTTGGTTTGTTGAGACTATTTGTGTATCACGTCTAGCTTTTTTTGTTGATTCTTTGGGATGAACTCGGAAATAGACGTCTCCTTTATATAATAAGATATTTCCAATTTATCTTTTATATTAGGAGATATGCAATCTTCCTTTTTAGTCACCCAAGAAGATCGGAGACGATATTGCCAAGGCCACTCAGGACTGGAAGGGTCTGAAGGTCACATGCAAGCTGACCATTCAGAATCGTCAGGCTAAGATCGACGTTGTTCCCTCTGCCGCCTCTCTTCTGATCAAGGAACTTAAGGAGCCCGCCCGTGATCGCAAGAAGGTCAAGAATGGTACGGCTTTTTGGCGGAGGGTCGGGTTGTCATCGATGACTCCCATCCCCCAGTCTTTTCTTCTTTTTAAAAGATAGACTGGTAACCACCAATGAGGGTTTGGTAAGGATTTCACTTTGTTTTCTGATTCTGCCTTTGAATTGTGCCCATTTTCTTTTTATTATTTGTTGGCTTCCTATCAATTTCGCTGTCATTACGATTTTTCAGTGAAGCACAATGGCGATTTGACTTTCGAGTCCATCATCAAGATTGCCCGCGTTATGAGACCCCGATCCATGGCTAAGAAATTGGAAGGAACCGTGAAAGAGATTCTTGGTAATTTTTCGTGCAGATATTTTTTTGCTATTTCTGCTAGATTCAGTCTTTGTTTCAGTTTTTTCCATTGAGCTATTTGACGCTTGCTTTTTTTTCTCGTACACCATATATTTACTTCTTAATTTATAGGTACTGCTCAGTCTGTCGGATGTACCATCAACGGAGAGCACCCTCACGACATTATTGATCAGATCAACAGCGGCGAGCTAGAGGTGCCTGAAGAATAAATACCGGTTTCCATTGTTATCGTTGTTGTTTTGATAAATGTTGTCATAAATGATCTGTTTGCCTGCATCTCATTAATAAAATATTTGCCACAATAACCTAGATTTTCAAGTTTCTTTCCTTCAAGAAGAGGTCTCAAAGATTGTGCGTGAAAGTCCGTAATTTTTTGCTGAAGGTTCGTTATACTATTTACTAAAGTGTTGCGAAGAACCACGTTGATATCTGTACTGTTTGCTGAACAATGCAGTCGGAAAGCGAACATGCGAGCTTGATCAAGTTCGTTGTGGGGAACGCGCCTCGGGTACTTTCGTTTTGTTGCCCACTGGAATGTCCGCCCATAATATGGTTCTGCAACAAAACGGACAGGCGGTGAAAAGTTGTGTGTTTGTACAGCTTCGGAACATTTTGTTTTGTTGCACTCAAAATAATAATCGCTTTAGTATATCATGCAAACTGTATTTGCTACCCTCACTGCTGTTTGCTTTAATAAACGTGAATAGAGACGGAGGGAAGTTAGAGATTAGTTGAGATAGATGGTTTGATAGAGGAAACATTTAGAGGGAGAGGTTGAGATAGATGGATAGAGATGGTACGGTTCATATATTATATGAGCATGATGGAGCTGTGATGATTCACTTCCTATTAATTCGCTATTTGTTTAAAAAAAACGTGCCGGTTTGGATTATCGTTTAGGAAGTTGGAGTGAGAGGGTTAGAGAGATAGACCAGATAGAGATAGAGGATGTGTGTTGTGTTGTGAACAAACGTATTGTACGGCATGCTCAGCTAAATCAGCGTGACATCACGCTAG